>VYZQ01060547.1:0-93176 GCA_013400655.1 Mystacornis crossleyi
CAGGCTTTGTGCCTGAAGATGGCACTGCTACATTGAAGGATTGCTGGAAAATTGCTGTGGTGGAGCTGCGTGGAAAAGCAGGAGGGCGGTGCTGCTGAGGGGAGCCCGGGTGCGGTGCAGCGGTGGGTGCTGGCTGGGTCCGGGCTCGAAGGACCCTCTTGGCCAAGGACAGACCGTCCCCAAACAAGGCTCACTCTGTACCTGTTTGCAACATTGTCCTGAGTTTTTCCTTAGCTTTTGGCCCCAGAGGGTGTCCAGCTCTTACTAGTTTGGTGTAAATGCTCTCCTCTGCTCTCTTAAGAAGCTGAACGGCGTGTGTTGGTTGCTGAGCTCTGCAGAGGTCTGGTGTGAGCAGGACAAAATGCAAGGAGCTGCTCCAACTTATTTACAAGGGACAATTTCCTTCTTGCTCTGGTCGTAAGAAGATGGATGGGTGTGTGACCCAGGCTCTGCCCGGCAGCCCACATCCAGTAAAACAGCAGTGCCCGGAGCCAAAAAGTGTGAACAAAGTTGTCTTTTCTGGGCTCCTGCTCCCCCTCCTCTTCACCTCTTGTAGGACCTGAAGAAACAGCAAATGAATCCCCACCCTGTGCAGGTAAGAATTAGACCCTGCAGTGAGGGAATGATGACGCTCCCTGACCCCTGGATGACCGAGGTGTCCCAGATCTGTTGTCTGACCATCAATTTTGGCTCTATTTCATTGCAAAAACTGTGGGAGACTGACTGCAATCAGGCTGAAGTGGCAGTGATGCTTTCTAGTGGTCACAACAGAGCAAGAAGTAGCCCAAAGGCAGTGTCCAACTTGAGCTTGGTGGTTCGGGCATTACCTGAATGCCGAGAGACATAGCAGGCAGGACTGGGCCTGAATCAGGATGGGAGGGTGCCCTGAGGCACACTCTGTGTCCAGTTTGAAGGGCTCCTTGGAAGAAGGACATCATCCCAGGTCAGACATGGATGCAACTTCTCCTCTGAAAACTTGGTGTGGCTCACTTTCTGTGCATTCTGTGTGTCCTCAGCTCCTGAGCCACGGTCCTGGTGGGATGGAGCCCGTTTGTCCACTTGGAGCTGGGTGTGGATTCACAGTTTTCTGTGCATTGGCACCCCCAAAGGCCACCAAGAGAGAGAATTCTTTGCCCATTATGATAAGTCTGTCTCTATCCACACACGATAGAAGTGCCTATCTGTGTGTGTCTTTCTCTTCACCACTGGAGGGCTGCATCTACCTGCAGACTCTATTTAGGTTACACTAAACCCAGAGCACCTGTCACCTTGAGAGATGTGTTCTGCCAGAGTAATTGCGGGAGGCTGAAAAGCAGAAACTGTTTTCTTTGGGGAAAAATCTGGCTGTAAACTTCATCGGCTTGCAGTGAAAGTGCTTTTTTCCCTGTTGGAAGCTTTGTGGTTAGTTCTAATAAATGCACTGGGTTGGGAGGGAAGAGGGGGGATTTTTTTTTCAGGATAGAAGGGCTGTGAAAATAGGAGCTTTAGTTTGTTTTGAGCTGTGTTCCCACTTTCAGAAATTAAATACTAAGGCAATGTAAGACAAATAAGCCCTTGATCTCCTGAATATACTCCCAGCCATCTATTTCTGTGTCATGCCTGAGCTGGACACTGGTTCCCTGAGGCTCAGCCCTTCTGGTCTCCAAACCCAAGCCCTTCTCTGTCCCCTTGGGATCGGGTTTCTGCAGAGTCTGGCAATGGGCTGAGCTCCCTTTTGCTGCCTAACTCACAGGAGTGAAAGGTGCAGTTGGGCAGCAGGAGCTTGACAAGTGAAATGTTTCATCTACAGTGTGCTGCAGAGCTGTGCCTCTCTGGGGCTCTCTGCTCAGGCTGTCGTGGTTTTTTTTTTTCAGTTTCACACAGACTTTGCAGATTTTCTATTCTGGCTTTGAATTCCTATAGCTTGGAGACACAGCAGAGCCATTAGGAACAGCGAGACAGGTATTGCCTATAGCCATGCCTGTCCCCTTTTCAACTGCAGGGTGGTGCTGTGAAGTTTGATGATTGACTCTCAGGCAGTGCTTCCTTGGGGATGGGAAACCCTTGGGACGACTGCCCCGGTGAGGACTCACACTTAACAGAGTGACTTTGTTGCTTGTCCGCTTGGAGTTGTCACCTGTTCTCACGCCACCTTGGGCTCCCACTTCCAAGGGCTGCTGCAGGAATTCAGATAAGAGCAGAAATGTTCCTGCCATGGATTGAATAAAACTCTGCTTGGACTACAGAGGGCAGCAAATCGTTCAGAATACAAAAGGCTTGCATCCCGTGCTAATTTCAGCAGCTGCAGCTCAGTTGGAGAAGTTCCCTGCAGCCGAGAAGAGAAATGGGGCTCCGGTGCAGGGACCAAGTGACAGCAGGGCACCTCCCTCGCTGAGGGTGTCTGCTGTAACCTGTGGCTCTTCTCCACAAACTCCTGAGGAAATGTTTGTCAGTAGAAGCTACCTGGGGTGGAAAATTGTGCTTTGTGTTTTCCAGACTATGGTGTGATATTTAAAGTTGGTTTTTTTTCCCCACGTAGGTTTGTGCTCTCCCCTGCAAAGACAGAGAAGCAAGCAAGGAAGGGCTGCCAGGTTAAAACGACAGGAAAGTGCCCCATGGATAAAGTCTTCTTGCTGGCGTTGCATGGGCACATGAACCCCTCTGCACCTTGGTGTTTGTGCTTCTTGCTAGGAGTTGGGCAGGGAAGTATGTAACTGCTTCAATGAAAGCTTTCGGGGTTTTCTTAAAGAAATCTTTCATGGAACTTCAAATTTTGAAAAGGCCTTTCTAGATGAGAGCTCTTTGTGCTGCACCTTTCTATGTCTCTCTCCCTCCCCTCCCAGGTGACCAAGTTCCCTTTAAACTCCCTTGAAAATAACAGCTTTAATAAATAAACCAAACAGAATTGTGTTTCGTAATCAGTAAGGGGATCTGGCACTGGTCAGCTACCAAACTGCTCCCTTTGAAACCCTTGCAGAAAGGGAACCAGTTGTATTTGATATCCTGTGTCCTCCTGTGATTCACATTTTTGGAGTTGTTTGCCCAGTTGCTTGCCTAGATTGCCCAGAGAAGTTGCAGATGCCCCATCCCTGGAAGCGTTCAAGGCCAGGTTGGATGGGGCTCTGAGCAACCTGGTCTGGTAGAAGGTGTCCCTGTTGATGGCAGGGGGGTTGGAACTATGTGGTCTTTAAATTCCCTTATAGCTGAAATAATTCCGTGATTCTCTGACACATTTCATTTCCCTGGGAACCCATGGTATAATCTTCTTTTCAGCATACAGAAGGAATGTGCCAGGAGAAACAGCCATACAGCTCTGTTGGTTCCTGCTGAACCCCTTCTGAGTCACACAGAGATTTTATAGACCTGTGGCATCACCTCTCTCGATACTGAGCAATGCTGCGTGCTGGTGTGAGGAATGCCAGCAGTGCTCACGACTGAACAGAAGGAATGAGTGGTGAAGGTTCTGGAGCTCAAGTCTTGTGAGGAGCAGCTGAGAGAACTGGGGGTGTTCAGCCTGAAAAAAAGGAGGCTGAGAAGAGACCTCGTCACTCTCTACAACTCCCTGAAATGAGGTTGTAGCCAGGTGGGGGTCGGTCTCCACTCCCGGGTAACAAGCGACAGGACAAGAGGAAACGGCCTCAAGCTATGCCAGGGCAGATTTAGACTGGATATTAGGAAAATTTCTTCACTGAAAGGGTAGTCAGGCATTGGAACAGGCTGTTCAAGGAATCATCACCCCTGGAAGTGTTCAAAAAATATGTGGATGTGGTGCTTAGGGTCAAGGTTTAGTGGTGGACATGTCAGTGTTAGGTTGGTGGTTGGACTCGATGATCTTAGAGGTTTTTTCCACGCTTAGAAATTCCATGATTCTATGAATGTTCGTAAAAGGAGTGAAACAAAGGTCTGTCCGTTGTGCATGCATTTAGTCAACCCCCTTTTGCCCTTCCTGCCTGTGGGGTGGTGGGAGCAGGACAGAACTGCAGCAGGCTGTAAATGTATTGCTTTCTTACAAAAGGCAGCTTCCTTTCCAGTTCAAACATACATTGAAAGGGATGACAGCAGACAAGAACTAGCTGGGATAAGATATTAACACAGTGAAACAGGAACTGGACTGGCTGTTTTGGGTGATCTCTTCGCTTCAAGGATAGTTTTGATGGAGGCACAAAAGCTGCTTAAAGCCCAGATAAATGTGGACCAAAATAGCACTGCTCTGTCATTGTTAGCAAGGAATACTTAATTTTTTTTTTTTTTTTTTTTTTTCTTTTTTTTNTTTTTTTTTTTTTTTTTTTTTTTTTTTTTTTTTAGTTGAGCTATTTTGAGGACTTAGATAAGCTCAGAACGAGCTGGTAGGTGAAATTTTCGTAAATTCTAGCTGGCTTTCCCTTCTGGGCTCCTTAAGGTGTGACAGAAGGGCAACTGCCAGAAAGTATCCAGTCTTGGTTTGGAGACTCTGTCCTTGCTGAGCAGACTGTCCCAGTGGTCACAACCACTTAAAAAGGTGACTCTCTTTTTTTCTAATTCCTTTTTTTAAGTGTCTCATTTCTAACTGGAACTGGTCTGGACTCAGCTTCTAGCCAGGAGCATTTTGTTAAACTGCTCTCCTAGATTAAGAATGCCTTTTAAAGTGCCCTTTATCTCCTTCATGTGAAGACAGTGTAATCAAGTTGCCTCCCACTCTCTCCCTTTTGAGACTGAACAGATTGATCTCCCTGTCTATGGCTAAAAGGCCTTTTCTAAACCTTCCATCAGAGTTTCAGTTGGGTATCTGGGCCTGAAATGGGGCTCTAATCACTAAGTGAGTCTTGGGCTAAAGTGATTTTCTAAAGTATAACACGAAGAATTAAGGATTTCTTGGCCTGTATGGAGTGTAGTCTTTTTTTCAGTCCGGTTTCTTGATTCTTGCCTTTTTATGTTCGTTTCAGTGGTTTGGGCTCTGTGATGCAAAATTGATTCTGGATATGTCACCCTACAGTGCCAGGAGACAGGTTGTTGGCTTGGGGTGCAGATCCCTTTGTCAAACCCAGAGTATTTTTTCTGTTCTCATTGATTCCAGGTCATACTGGAGAGAGAAGGTGAAGGGACACACCTGCTGGAAGGGGACAGGGAGACAGAGAGTGCAGGCTTGAACTGAGGAAATCCTCACGCTCCTTCTGGCCGCTGCAAGTGCTGGTGTGATGGCTACAGGGCAGGAGGTATTATGGTTATATTGTTCCATTACTGGGGTTCATAACAGCTCCTCATTGCCTTACATGATGTTTTCCTAGCATAGAACTTCTGACACAAAATTCTTCACAGATAAGAGCTCTGTTTCTCTCTCTACCACAAAGGTATTAAAAAAAACCCACTGCGTATTAAAAGAAAAAGGGAAAAAAATTGTTACAAAAACATGGACAGCACAGGAAAAAAAAAGGCAGGCGAAATAATTTGTGTTGTCCCCTTGCTTGTTGCTCAAGCTCTTGTCTATAATCCATGAGCGCTGGAGCTCAGGGGATCGTGCCAGTCCCAAAAACCTCATCCTCACAGTCAATGCAGAGCTCTTTGAGACTGACAAGGTGTTACAGAGCAGTGTTAATCAGGAATCCCAAGCCTGGGAAATCATACTCTGTCCCTGTAATAAGAACTTCAGAAACTCGAGTGCTTCTGTAGTCAACACTAGGAGATGCTACTGCAGATCAAGAACAGGAGAAATTCCTGTTAAATCAACATTAGATTAATATTTATAGTGCTATGACTGATGAGTAGATAATCTGCCTTCACACTGATACTAAAACTTTATCCTGATTCCTGCTTCAGGAGCTGGTTCTGCTTCCCCTGGAATGCCCTTTTTATTGCACTAACGCTGCCCAGAATGTGCCTGCACTGAAAACCTGCTCTGTGTAAAACTCAGACGATTTCAAGTAGCTGTCAAGGCATGCTGGATCCTTTTTGTGAAACAAACTTCCACTGATGCAGTGCAGACTTACAGTGCAAGTGGTGGGATGGGGACTGGGATGTGTGGTGGGAATGCAGGAGCAAGGGGAAGGCCAGAAACCATTTTAGTGGTGCCTTGTCACATGGATGAGTTTGTGCAGATGGGTTTGCTGCTGGCTGATTCATTCCTGGGGGTAAAGGAGAAATGCAGGGAGGGAGGAAAAGCAGAACATTGCTCTGCCCAGTAAGAATTCTGGTGAAGCATAACACAGGTGCAGATGTGGTGTGTGTCTAGTTATGCTCTAGACAGTATCTGAGGAACCAGGAGGGTTCTTTTCATTCCAGGTGGTTACTGGTTTATACTCCTGTTTATCTTTTATCAAACATAGTAAGAATAAAGCTCCAATATTTTTAATAGCTATATCAAAAACATTACAGGCAAAACATTTTTCTTTCTTTTCCTAGTAACTCCCTTGCCTTCACTGAAAAAAAAAAAAAAAAGAAGATAAACTCTCCAAACTTGTGTGGGAGAGAAAAGCCATAAAACAGTCTGTGGCTGCCAAAGACCAAATTAAGGAGAGGTCAAGGACTGAATAACAAAACCCAGAAATATGAAGACTACATATGAAGCCAAAGGCAGAGCTGTGGTCCTGGCCACTGTGATTGCTTTTTTGAGAGGAAAAGAAATATGTATGGTTGCATATTTGTTAATAGGAAGTCAGGCATGCTGCCCCTCTCTGAAAGAATCAACAAAATAGAGAGCTTTCCTTCTGGATACCATGGAAATAATAGAAATTATGAGATGAAAGTGAATAGTTCAGAAATAAATGTATAAATACCACTTTACACTACTAAATTGTCTCTCTTGGTGAGTTGTAATAATTAGCAAGCTTTCATTTCCTAGCCATGGTCCTTCTAATGAGAACACCTTCCATCTTCCTGGTAGGCAGCTGAAGCCAAAAATCCATAACAAGTGAATGTGTTGGCTGTGACACACCATGTTTGCCACGTGGCCATGAAAGTTTTGCAAAACACAGTGTCCCATAACAATTCATTAAATATTGTTTTTCTTTATGTTTCATATACTCTCATTAATTTGTCAGCTCAAAGTGTGATTTTCTCCCTCTAATCCTATGTTCTTGCTTTCTCTGAAAATCTTTTAAGCACCTGTTCAATTTGAGCTTGTAATAAAAGAAATACCATGAAATCTTCCTGCAAGAACAGAAAGATGTCCCAATGACCCTGCTGTTCATATCCCAGCTGCGACAGATTTCCAGGTGTGAAAGTTTGTGTAATCCTGATGATGCCAAATGTTCCTTGCACGTTCTGCTCTGATTTCGCACAGAAATGACCGTGACAGTGCTGTGGAGCTGCTAAATGGGACTGTCCAGGAGACAACAGTATCCAGAATACGAAGTGAAAACTACTAATCTAAAACCTGAAACTTTCATTCTCTTTGGAGCAGACAGGAAAAAAACATGGATGGACTATATTTGGGAAAGATTGGCTCCTTGGAAAGATTGTCTCCTTTCATTGGTGGGAGTAAGCTCTTCTCTGAGGTGACTAGTGTGTGACAGTGAACAGGGTAACCCTCATCTTAATATGTAATATTATAACTTTGATAATTTTTAAAAAATTGATTTAATATTTGCCTATTTTTGAAGCACTTTAGGGCTTTACACTTCTGTTTCTCAGTGCTGCTGTCAGACCCGAGGTAAGTAATTCCACAGATAACTTCATCTTGAGGCCAAGGGAACTTTTTGGGAAAAAAATGAAACAAACCAGAGAATCGAGTGGTGGAAACATACGTGGTCTGTTTGTTACATTTTTGGTGAAGGAATTAAGTATATAAAAGTGCTCCTTGCTTTGTGTGTGTGCCTAGAGCTGTGTTATACACAGGAGCCCCAGAGCTGCAATTTGTCATTTTCTCACAGTTTGTGCATGGTCCAGTTTTAATCCTCCTGGTGCTGCAGCCTGTAATGAATTCCAGCTCAGTCCAGTTCCATGTGTGAACAACCTCATGGCCTCCCAGTAATCCGGTTGTGCAAATGACCTAGATGCACGCAGTGCACTTGGGTAGGAGAGGTCACACCTGTGGGATAAATTGAGGGTTGTTGATAATGTTTGATTGTGGAATAAAGAGATTATACAGCAGTCTGTGCTTAAATGAGAGTGTCAGAAGTGAAAATTGCTACTTCTGCTCTTCATTCCTCCTTTTCCTGCGTCTCCCTCCCCAGGCAGCGATGTGCAGGTGGGTTTGTGTTTGCAAGCTGTGCTCTGGTTCGTGGGGTCTGGGTTTAGGGTGCTGTGTTGTCCCGTAGCCCTGCACCAGCCTGGATCAGTCCCACCCCTCCGATGGGCTCTTGGTCCCTCAGTACAGCAGGGACTGAGCCATCCCCTGCCCGGTGGCAGATGTGGATGGTGCAAGGGATGTTTCATCGATTGACAGCAGAACGAGCCATCAATCTGAAACAACAACCCACAGGCATGCATGAAAATGTGATGCTTTCTGCCACGGGAGAGAAACGACGTCCACAAAACGACTGTGGAACAGCATTAAAGTCGAGTAAAGAGCTGAATTAATCACAGGCTCCACCAGAGCGCCGGGGAGGGTTGCACAGAAGGAAAATGAGCCACTGCTGAGAGCTGAGCCAGCAGCCAGCTGATGAGGTGCTCTCCTCACTTCCAAGGGACTCGGCAAAAGGGTTTTTCTCCCTCCTGGAAGTGAGGTGGCTTTTGAAATGTGGGGAGGAAGATGACAGTAAACATATGTTCTGCTTCCTGTTGGCTGCTGTCGAAGGTTTTTCTCCTCCCGTTTATGACTGATTCTTGATTTGTTTACACACTTCTCTTGCTGTGCCCAAAAAAAAAGGAACAAAAGGGCAGAGGAACCGCAGAAATGTGAAGACCCAGAACAGTGTTCACCACCCACAGGCCTAACTTTTGGGTATTTTTTGTAATATTTTTATGTCAGGGAGGGCTGCATGTGACGAGAGGATTTATGGCTCCAATTCCTTGTTCCTGCATAGTCACCACATCCTTTAGTATCATGCTTCTCCGAAACATCTCACAAGCTTATTTCAGCCATCAGCTGCAACTTTTCAGTTTCAGTGTCTGAAGTGTTTCTGCCCGTGCTCCCTGATAACTCCCACAGGATTTGTTAGTTTTTCTGGACCAGACACCGAGTTGCTTTCAGAACTTTGGTGCAACACAACCGCCTGGATTTCTTTCTTTTTGTGGGTACAGCTGGCCCACGCAGGAGGTAGGTAGTGGTTTGGCTAATTCCTGGACAATCAGAGAGGTGATTAAACCCTTTCTCTTGGATGGCAAACAAGGTGCCGTGTAGCCCAAACATGTATTGATGCACTACTGGTCCACTACAAAATGGTACCAACTACGACGAAGCCTTGGAAGTTTGTAAAGCCATGAGAATCATGGATTCTTCATGGCCAGACCTGGACTTGGGGCTCCTGTTTTAAATAATTACTCTTGGAGGCACAAGGGGAGAGAAAACAGAGCCCATGTTTCATAACCCTCTCTCTACAGGTCTCAGCCAGAGCCTTTGTGAGGCTTTAGTCCAACCTACAGATAGGAGTAATCTCAGTGGGATGTAAAAGCAGTTATGCAGGACAGTAGATCCTCTGAAATGTGCCTCTGGGCTCTAGAGTTCTGAAGCTGGGGTTATAATCAGCCTTTAACCTCTGTGCTGGGCCATTTAACATATTTACAATCTGCCAGCTCCTCCATCACGTGCAGTGGCCAGAATATTTTCCTTGGTGGGTACCTCGGCTGTGCCTACCCTGATACACACCTGGCTTCAGTTTTGTCCCATCCTAGGCAGTGCTGGATCAATGCTGATGCTGCTGCATGTGTCTCTTGGGTGTCTCTCTCCTTCAGACCCCCTCCTGCAGCTCCTGTTTGAATCAAACAGTGTCACTCTGTGTCGCTTTCCAGAGCAGCTGCAGGACCCAAGTCCTCTGTGGCACAAATGTCACCTACTTTGTCTCATCTTCTTCTTGGAAAACCATTCAGTTTGCCTCCTCACCTAATGCTTTAACATTTTGGGCTGCTTTTCCCACTCATCATATGCTCCTCTGTGGTGTCGGTGCACCAGAGCTCCAGGGCTGCCATATATAGAAATATTGGTGAGCTGGAGCAAGGCTGAACATGAGAGCAGTCAGATTTATTTGTTTTCTCTGACTGTAACTTTTGCCTTCTGGGCAAGCACTGGGGACCTGCCATGTAAGCAGTTACCAGTTGAGCTCAAAAGCCAAAGTTCTGCAGTTGGAGTTATAAACAGCCTCTTATCTCTGTGCTGGACACAGACAGTGACCTATTTAACACATTTACCACCATATCTTAAAATAGTTTTAAAAATTGCAAGTGTACGATGAAAAGCTGTGCAGAAACTGTTCAAACAAATTTTTGTTCTACAGCTTTTGCTAAAATCAGTCTTTCCCCCCACTCCCCGCCACTCACACCNGTCTTGGCTTGTCACTCGCCTGCATGGTTAGTGCCAGATGGAGTTTAATAGCAGGTACATAATATCCTGCTGTTTAAGGGTAAACCTTTTTTTAAAAACAAAAAATCCGCTTCTTCCTTTTCTCACTTTTTAGAAGGGTCACATCTATGAATAGGCAAAAGCTTGAATTGTGCTATGCTCTGCTGATTTGTGGTGTTTAAAAATGGCCTTTCGCTTTTGTGAGATACTGTGTTTTTTCGCTTGAGTTTAATTTTTCCTTGAGATAACAGAAGTGAAAGTCACAAGTATCCCTGAGAATTTTAGCTGTTTTCTTGCTATTATGGCTAAGTCAGCAAGGTTGTAAGTGTAGAGGATGACCAAAATTCGTCTTGGTACTGAAGGACAACCACCACAATCACCCTGCTCAGCACGAATACGACTGCAAAATACACTAGAAGTTAATTTGAGAGAAAAATATGAATAATAAAAATCCTGTCATAAATTCTCTAATTCTAAGTACCTTTTTCATAGGTAACTGTATGTTAATTCAGCATTTACAGAGTGTGTGTGTCCATTGAGGGGACTGAGAGAAGAAGGGATGGGAAAGATTTCAGGATACAAAGGAAGAATGTCCCAGCTTCCCAACCCCGATGAAGTTAAGAGTTATTCCGGGATTGCGGAAGGCTTTAGGTCTTTGCTTCATTTTTTACCAATTAATTTACTTCAGGAAAGCTTGTCTCTGCTACCTGCAGGACCACCTTATGGAAAACCAGAGAATGATTCTTCCCCTTAAGTGAGGAACTGCCCTTAGGATAGGAGCGCCCAAAAGCTCAACACTTTCCAGGTAAAACGTGTTTTGTGCTCAGGTTCCCCCTGCTGCCTCCCCAAAGCAGAATCATTGTGTTAATGACAGCTGACTCAACAATGGGCTTCACCTCAATGCCTTTGCCTGTAAAGCTTTCTTTGCAGAGACACCAGGCCAGTTTATTTCACAGATGCAGTGATCAAAGGCACGATACAAAGACTCAGTGTTGCTGTGTGCTGCAGAGGAATGCTGGAAGTAATTTGGGTCAACTAAAGTTAGAAACCATCCTCACCTCACGAGACAGATGTGAGCTTTGAAGTCGGGGAGATTATCAGCAAGACAATCCAGGAAAGACACTTTTCCCCAGTTCAGTTTCTAATTTGTGGTCTGAAGGCTGTGCAGAACTTGATGCCTGTTTCTTGGGTGAGGACAGTGTGACCAGTCCTGTGACCTGCCCTCAACAGAGGCTGAAAAATGGTGTGAGGAAATGTAAAGGACTGAGTGAGTAATGCTGCAGCGTATTTCTGGGAAACATTCCTTCCTCACCAAAGGGGTTTGTGGACAATGTAGGCTGAAGAGCAAAGGGAGAGCAAGGACACCCAGATCCTTGTATTTGATGTATCTGCTGTATCTGATGTGAACCACACAGCTCTAGCACCTTCTATTTAATAATTTCAGTATTTTGTCTTGTGCCTTCTGGGGCTGGTGGGATGATGTGGACCCAATATGACTGTCTTGTGCAGCAAAAGGAATCCTGTTCACAGACTAAATGATCTTCTGCAGGAAGACCTTTACCCCTGCCTTGCACCAGAGGTGCACAATGACTTATTCAGGGATAAGGACAGATCTGTCTCCTAGATGTTCTCCCCTTGCCTCCTTTAGCTCTGCAGACATGGATTTTGTGGTTAAAGAGCACAAGTGGAGGCTTGATGAAATCCAAGCCCCCCAGAAACTGGAAAGAGCAGCATTGATGAAGCTCCAGTTTTGTACCTATGTGTGCTCACTGCCGCTTTCTTACTTTTCCTCTTTTCCTGCCTGGGAGAAGAAGCCAGGTTGGTCCCTTTGTGCTGTTTCAGTGAGTAACCCTATTATTAGGGAAACCCCTGACGTTTATTTCTGGCTTTCCACACTTCTCCCTACTGCATGCTCCTAAGGGATGAAGGACTGCCTCACAGGCTGCAATCCATGCCAGCTGTGAAGCAGGCTCTGTTCTAGGGATGCTCTTTTACCTTTCCCAGTAGTCTCATGGCAACCTTTACTTGAAAGTTCCAACGCAATCGATTGCTGTAACAGGATCCTCCCTCTGCAAGGATTTTATGGTCCAGCTGGTTCAGCACAGGCTGAAACAGAAACCACTGGGCTGTGAACCCGCTCTGTTACAAACGAGCAAATGCCTTAGTCCTGCTCCTGGTGTACCGACCCAACTAAGGCTGTTCAGGGAGCTAAACTCCCTAAGAAATGTTCTGATGAAAGGTCTTCCAGTGGTTTATACACCCAGACGATAACTCGTGTAGGAAAGGTTTACTGGTCCAAGCCATCTCTCTGTGTCCTTTCCGTGTCTGAGTGACACCAGGTGCCATCGGCCTGGTGAGTTACCTTGGCCCTCAGAGGTAACTTTACCTCCTTTCCTGCCACACCATGCAGGCAGAAGGAAAATACTGATGCAGGTCATTGACTGAGAGGTCCATCACTCCCATCCAAACCAGGAACTGCCCAGAGTGACATCCACTTGGAGTAGCAGGGAAAGTGTCATCTTCCATGGGAGCTGAGAACAGGATCTTTTGGTATTTTAGGAGCTGAAATACCAAAAATCACAAATGTGGATCTTGATGAGGTGAAGGAAAGAACAGGCTGTTGGTGTTTCTTTGCCCCTTTCCATTTGCTGACATCCTGCAGCATGAGTGTGCTCTAAATTCTAAAATCAAAGCCTAAAAATCTCTTCCTCTCCCCCAGGTCTGGCATCAGGGACCAAGCCAACATCTTTATGTTATTTTCTTCTTTTAATCCTTTTTTTTTTTAATCCTTGTAAGCCACTAAGCTGCTTGGCTTTGAACGTTCTCCAGAAGTGCTCCTTGAAGCAACAATGTGAGCATTTCAGCACACTTACTGCTAAACTGAAAAATAGGAAGACTTGGGCAAACTTAATACCAAACAGTGTTGCAAATCAGGTATATAATCTGAGCAGATCTGGCACATAATTAATCTTTAGGGAGTCTCTGGGTAGCAACCTGCGGGTCATTAGTCAGTAAACTCCCACAGGTCTCCCTGGGTTTGGGATTAAGCTCTGTGTGTGAATAATCATCTAATTAATCACCTCATGCAGGGGTTTTAGAGACCTTCAGTCTCTGCTTTTGGAAGAGGTGTAGGTTTAAGCACAGTTGTGCCACAGCATGGTAACAGGAGTCAAGAGAAATTCAGAGGCGAGGAAGTTTTCATCTCAGGTGGTGCAGGAAGGTTTGAAGTTCTCATTTATTACAGAGGCAAACTCTTCTCAACCATGAAATGAACCCAGGCATGTTTGCATTGAGATGATTCCTGAAAATGGTAAAACATCAGAGAGTTCTTTGAGGAGAACTTGTATTAAACTTTATGACAAAGGCTGTCCCAGGCCACCTGCTGTCTCAAAGGTATCTATAACCCTTTCTGATTCAAGTTACCTGTATTTGAGAACACTTTTGCCAGAATTAATGTTGCCTTGTCAGGACCAGGTACTGTGAGCTGAACATGTGCTTCAGCCCCATTTTTGAGCATATTGATAAGGAGAAGCAGCCTGATGGAGGAGGCTGGAAAGGCCACAGGTGGTTTTTCTGTGGAATCTGGGCTGTGAATTGCCACCCAGGGTTGTGGCTCTTCAACTCGAGCTATAGCTCATCTTCTCAAGCAGTGCTTCACCCTCATCCACCTGAGAGCTCTCCTGCTCACCAAACCTCGGTGAGGACCTGGGCTCTGCAATGTCTGGAATCACTGTGATATGAAAAAAGTCAGTCTCTCCTCTTTTGTTATGGAAAAGTCTCCAGTAACAATGTTCACCTGGAGCACAGTTTACCCTCTGGATGTGCTGCATTCTGCAGAGCACTCAGGGAAATCTGTGTTTTCTTGGTAAATATTAAAGAGAGAGCTGCAGTTAAAGCTGTGGAGACCTTTATGTTTTGAACTTTTGACCGTCGTCACAAGAAACGTGAAAAATGTTGGGGTACAATTCCTTAAATACAAGTTTTCCAGGCAAAAGGTCTAAAATACAATTATGAAACTCTTTGGAATTTTAAGACCTTTTGAAACCTTAGAAAAGGGTCTTCTAACATATTTGCCTGGAAGGAAACTCGGGCACAGTTTCTGCTCTTTCACTCTGCTGCAGCTTGCTATGTATTTGTAATGCCCTTACAATATGATATAAGTAAGAAGAAAATTAGCGTTAATATGCACAATAGAAGCAAATGTCTGTTTTAAAGGTACCATTCTCCACAGCAAGGCCATGGATTTAATAGGCTTTTACTGTATTATCAATAGCACAATGCTGTGGCATTGAACCACAACTATAGGGAACAATCCAATTATCATTCAATTGAGCCAAAGCAATTAGTCGGCTTAGGCCAGGGGATAAAGCAATCAGCTGAAAATGTTCAACAATCAGATTTGCAGAAAGCTGAAACTCACATTTTCTTTCTTTCTCTCTCAGCTGTCTCAGAGATCTCCTCCTAACTACTGAACACTGGCAAACAACAACTCAAAATATGGTGGAAACTTCAAAAGGTCTATGGCCAGGGTAATGAAGGCTTTTAAACAGGCAGGTTATTTTTGAGATGCACAAACTCATGGTCCTCTCTGTACTTCATCCTCCTACAGCACTGCAAAAAATACATCCAAACTAGTTTTCAGACTCTGACACTTATTTTCCCTATTTAAATCTTTAAAAAAGGAAAAGCAATTATGAAAGTTTATTGTTAGATCTCTGAGATATCAGGATATAAGGACCAAGATTGTTTAAGTGGAAGTGTAAGTTTGGAATATTTGGGACTGGCTAGAAAAAAAATTGTTTAATCAAAGCTTTTCCTATAAAATGTATATATTTATGGTAAGGTCACTAATGTTTTCTGGAAAGGTTTTTCTCAAAGCTACTTTTTTTTTTTTTTTGGACATGGCACTGCATTTAGGCAATTATGTTGCCTATGTTAAATAAGATAAAAGACTCAAGCTACAGCATTATGTGAGTACCCTCTGTTCCTCCCTGTAGCTTAAGGATCTTTTGAAGGCAGAAGTAACGTAACCAAAGCATTAAAGGCTCAAATACTTTAGTCTCACACTGAATGAGCAAGTGGTACATTATGGGCCTGACTGCTGTTCCACAAGTATTACATTCCCCTTGACTTCTTTTGGGATTGTTGCTACTCAGACTAATGGTATATGGGATCCAAATGATCTTGTTTCCTGTTGAAAGAATTGGAAGAGTGTGCTTCATAACTGTATTGCCTGTTGCTTTTGCCAACAAAACCTGAATACAGAGCAGCTCTTCCTATCTGAGGATAATCTGCTTAAACATAATTTCTGTTAACCTGCCTTGTTACCTTGCAACATGAAAAGTGCTCCTGTGTTTCGTTATGCAGAGGAGCTGACATGGTGCTGCTGCATAAGAACTGACAAAACACAGTTTGAATGGTTTGACCCTGAAGATCCTTATCTGACACAAGTGGTCTTCAGGCATGGTCTGCTGAAAATCTCTGGGGCTTGATTCCATTACTCTGAGAAAAGTTAGAAGGGAACGTGATTTTTCCAAAGGCTGAGGGTAATCTGGGTTTGAGCAGAACAGGCACAGAAGAGTTTTTAGTGTTACAGACATGATTCCTTCTGCACTCAGCCAAAGGAAAGGCTCCCTGAAAGCCAATGTCTTTCGAACTCAGACCATCACTTAATAAGGAGATTATATTGTAGTAATCCAAATCTGCATTGGCCTCTAAACTGGGGTTAGAAACGAAGCATTTGATTTCTCTGAATCAAATAAAAATGTAGAAATAATGCACAGATTGGGGTCTCGTGAAGGTTGACATGAAACTAGGTCATGGCAGCTCTTTTGGAATTCAGTCTTTTGCCTGCATTTTTGTGTGAGGTGTTGTTTGGAGAACATACTGGGCACTGCTTGTGAGATAGACAGGAAGTCTCCCTTGGAGCTGCCTTTTGTGCAACTCTTTAAAGTTAGCTCAGAAATCTATCAAAGTGAGAGCTTGTCTGGATAAAGGAGAGTAGTTAGGGTTTTTCCTGTCTAGTTAATAGATTGAAGGCACTGATGTGGAATGGAGGAGTTCGGGCTGAATTCCAATTTAACATAGTATAGTACTGGATGTGAAAACACTTCTGCACAAATAACAAAACGATGGGATTTACAGACTCTCATTTGCCTCTAGTGTTGATTAAAAAAGCCTAATAAGCCCTTATCTTGTGCCTTCACACCTGAAAGGATTTATAAGATGGGGATGGAGGAGTGGAAAAGAGACCTCGAGGTGTCTCCCCCTGAACACCAGACTGCAACATCAGCTGGTTTGGATTACAGCATCTCTGCAGATGGACCTGGCCCTTGTGTGCTGTTGAAGGGGAGAAAGCATCATCATCCTTGGAAATTCTGAGTGAATACAAAGTCTTTAAGTGTGAAAAAGGATTTTTCTTGCTTCTTAGTTTATCTTGAGGCTATTTCTGAGTTCTGCCCATTTACCTTCATGCATTCCAAAGAATTTGTCTCCGGAGTTGAAAGCAACTGTTGTAATGCTAAGTTAGAAATATTTGGGGAAGACATTAAAATAGAATTCTAAAGGGTTTATGACATGCTGTGCCATTATCTACCACTGCATGAAAGTTGAATAAAAAATCAGCCAAATTAGCTGCACTATTCATGTAAAGCTTGCTAACCTATGAATAATGTGATCACCCCGGATACAGCATTGTAAAGGTTTTATCAGCATCACTGGAGTATTTTTATCTGTATTTGCATGTCTTAACAGGAGGAAGTAAAGGTACTAAGGTTGTAGAGTCAAACTTTCAGTGCTAAAGAACTTGGCTCTGAATTCTGCTTTTTTTACTTTTTTTTTTTTTTTGATGTTGATTGCCTGTGGTATGAAATGCTGAGTTTTTCTCTACTAAGAAAGCAAAGAGATCCAGTAACCTTACACTGAGTCCATGTCTGTCTTCCTGCTTTGCATGCAGTCATCAAAAACATGTAGCACCATGGAAGGAGCTTGTATCTGCTCAAGGCAGTGCCCACCTGCCCAGACACCCCTCTCTTTTCCATTATACTGAGCATTTCTTAAAGCCTTTTTGCTCTTCATAATGAGAGGACAAGAAGGATTTTATGGTTTAGCTGGAGGGGGCTTTGATAGCACAAACTTTCCATCTGTCTGGTGAATTCCTCTCTGATGCTGTGCAAACCCAGCTCTTCCCAAGTAGCCACCAGCTGTCCTCAGATTTCAGGACCACTGAGAAGACTGCAGTGTGGGAGGGTGTGTGACAGCTTTACCTCTTTTAGAGAGAAAACTCTACTACTTTTCTTGCTCACCCTGGTTATGCTGTTCTGAAGTTCCTTTGCTGCTCAGCTCTTGAGTTACAGTAGGAGGTAGTGCGGAGAGAGCTGGAGAGGGACTTTTGACATGGGCATGCACGAGAGGCAAGGGGTAATGGCTTTACCCTGAAGGTGGGTAGATTTATGCGAGATATTAAGTAGAAATTCTTGCCTGTGAGGGTGACGAGGCAGTGGCACAGGTTGACCAGAGAAGTTGTGGATGCCCCATCCGTGGAAATGCTCAAGTCCAGTCTTAATGTGGCCTGGGCAACCTGGTCTGGTGAAAAGACACTTTGCAGGGGGCTTGGAAACAGATGGTGTTTAAGGTCTGTTCTAACCTAAACAGTCCCATCATTCTATAACAAGACTGAACATAGAGGGGTAGGAGAAAGGACAGACAATCTCCAGAAAAGATGGTAAAAAATGTTATCTTGGACTAAAATTGTATTTTGTCACCTTTTCCCAGTAGATCCAAGTCTCCATTCAGGTAGAATTTGTGGAGTTCCTTTCCTGTGATCTTCTGAAGCATATCTGGAGCCAGACAGCTGTTGCAATAGGGGCTTGGCAATAGTAAAGTTACATGGAGTGTGTGAAAACCTCTCCCTCTGCTGCTCTCTGATCTCCACCCTTTAGATAAGACTCTGCGTGATACAGTCGGCTTACACTCAGCAGTGCTCATTTCACTAAGTGGAGAGAAGCAGGGCCATGGATCACACCGAGGTGTAGCTGAGTTTGGTACTCAGCCTCTGGGCTAAACTGCTGCTGCTTATTCACCTTTGGGATTGATCACTACTGTGTTAGGTTCTCTCATGTTGTGAGTCACTTGTGAGACAGGACAGCCCTTCTCTGGCTACTAAACATTGCACAGAGGTTGCTAATTGAGTGACTCGCTTCAGTGTGCCGCTTTTAATGCACACTTTTGGTCATGTATCCAGGTTTCACTCGGGATGGGGTTATCGGTGCTGTGGGATGCTTGAGATTTTGGTTAAGGTGAAAGGCTCCCTGAAGGCATGACTCACCAAGATGGCCTGGTAACCAAACCAGGGACACTTCTCACAGGAGAAAGGATTCCTCCTCTTAATCCTGAGGGCTGTATTGTGTTCTGATAGGTTGCCTCCTGCTTTGTCACACCTGCCCAGGTGTGTTATGTGATACCCCAAGGTGTGCTGGTGCTGTGCACATCTCCAGGGTGGGCAGGGCTTTGCAGACCTTGGAGCACTGGAGCCAGCCCAGCTCTGCTGTCCAGCTCTGCATGTCTCATGTCCTGGGGCTTTTTGTGCCCATGTACACGGAGGTATGAGGAGGTGACTTTCAGAAAAGGGACAGAAAACATCTTTTAAACATAGCTAGGTTGTTTGATGTAGTCCACCTGGGCCCAGAAAGTTGTTTTCTTCCATGGTTATGATCCTGCTGTCTGATCTTGTGCTTGAGAGGTACTTCATGACGATTGCTGGAGGTGTCTCAGCCCTTGGAGCAGCACAGTGTGCAGAGCCCAGAGGAGTTCAGAGACAGCTGTACATCTGTTTCAGAGCTTGGAGCTAAGCAAGGGGCCTGGAGGCAGCAGAAGTCAGGGCATTTTACTGATTCTGCTAATATAATCCTGCTGGTGCATCTACATGCTGACACAAAGCAGCATCTCTCCCCCCATATGGTAGAGAGAGGCCTTTGGTGTCTCAGTGATCTCTCTTCAAGAGTAGGAAATGCTGTTTATTCCTCTCTTCCTCATCCTTGTCTCAAATAAGTGTGATTCCTCAGAGATGCTCAAGTCCCAAACACTATGTGGAGGAAAGTTGAGAGCTGTATGGAAATGGATTGTGAGGACACAGAAGTAAGATCTTCTCTGCGGTGTCTATGTTGTCACTGCATCTCCTGGGGATTCCCTTTCCCATCCATGGTTCACTAAATTCATGCCATCTGCTGAGGGATGTTCTTGGGAAGTGTTTAGTGCCCAAGGCTGTTCCGTACTCCCCCAGCACGGTGGGAGTCAGTATCCTTAGTTGCATTGCTTGGGTGAGAAATTGCTGAAGGCAAGAATCTGCACCAATTACCAGCAATAAACGCTGAGGAGTGAAGACTGGGGAGGATGTCAGATTGCTTAAGTCTCTCCAAACACAGTTGTATTGGACATGCATTTCTTGAGATCTCCAAAACCTTGGTCAGCATTTCTGAGGTGACTGACTGTTCTTTGCCACCCTGGCTTTGGCATGACACGAGATGGTGAAAAAGAGCTCTTCTGGGCCTTTCTCCATGGCCTGGCATTTTGACTCCTAGGCACCTTGAACTCCAGAGGACTCCTGTGCTCAGAGACCAGGTCTGAGCAAAGAAACCACTCTGGGCTTGAAGATGAGGCAGCCCCTTACATATGCTTGAAGTAGGAAGGATGGAAAGCTCAGATGAGTGCCAGATTTTTAGTGGATTTTAGATATTTTTAGTGGATTACAGAGAGGGCCTTTTAGACCTGAACTGTAAGAGATGAACTCCTGGTGTGAGAAAGAAAAACTGTCTTACTCTTCTTCCCAGGTAAGTTCAGTTTGTGGTCCTTTGTTATGATGAGCCTGGCAAAACAACAATCTGCTCGTGTTTCTGTTGGTTCAGTCACCACAGGAGTTCCCACACAGAAGAAGTTGTGAGAGCTTCTGGCAAACCTGGTTTAAGCAGCCCAGGACCCGTGGGTAGGCTTTGACTTTGCAGAGGAATTATCTGCCCCATGGATAGGGAATACAGCTCTCTGTATGTATCCTCAGCAATTCATAGATACTGTTTGCATCTTCTGTTTTTTTCATTACTGGACAATAGCAATGGCTGATTTATTTAAAGTCTCCCCGATGCAGAATTAAAAGTCAGCAAAGTCAAGGGGCTCTCAACAAAGTTAAGATCCTCTAGAACACGGTCAGTAGCTGTCTGGAGGAATAAACAAATGAGCTGAAAATCGAAATGTAATTTAACCACAGCACAGATGCCTCTATATCAGCCAGGAATTTTTCATTTTCCTCTATTATGTTTTGTTATGAGCTTTATTCATATTTGAGTCACATGCAGAAGAAGTTTCAGATCTTTCATGTCAGACTATAAAGAAATGTAGAAGCAATAACTTCTTCCAAATATTGTGTTCTAACCTTCAGATGGATTGCCTGCAATTATCCCACTGATGAGAAATAGTAATTCTCCCCAATGTATTTCCATGACACATCCTTTGAACTCACAGTGATCTGTAAGCATTTTAGCTCCTCGTAGAAAGAGTCTTTCACTTGCTGCCTTGTAAACAAATTGAAGAATTAATGGTAAACTGAGAGAAAAGGGATGATATTTTTTTCTTTTACGACCAATAATGCGGAATCATTTTGGGTGCAGGAAGGGATAAGACACCCAACAGAAATGTTGCCCCACCTCAGTACTTGGCTCAGGAGTGTGTCTTCATTTTTAATTAGCCATGATTGTTTTCAAGTCCAGGTTTGCCAGTCTTCTAAATTTCAGACTTGTGTGAGTGCCAGAATTTGGCTCTGTGTGTGTGTTTTCAAGCACAGTGGCACTGGCCAGAGCTCTTCTTTATGTGGTTTCTGACAAGCAGGTTTGGCTGGAACCAACTGAGCTTCGGCCCAGCTCCAGCTGCAGAAACGCTGAATTTTCCTGAACACAGGGAATCCAGAGATGGAATGAGACCTTCGAGTGGAAGTCCACCAGCACACACTGGAGTGA
This sequence comes from Mystacornis crossleyi, assembly GCA_013400655.1. Classification (NCBI taxonomy): domain Eukaryota; kingdom Metazoa; phylum Chordata; class Aves; order Passeriformes; family Timaliidae; genus Mystacornis; species Mystacornis crossleyi. The sequence goes on from VYZQ01060547.1 coordinate 21,394, forward strand.
AGGGAGAAGGCTCTATTTCTTCTAGGATAGTCCAGACAGACAGCAAGTCTCAAAATAATCCCATCTTCAGAAATTTCCAGCCTGATTTGGAGGCTGACACCTCCCCAGGGTGGTGGCAGTGACAGTCACAAGCAGCTGTGTGCTTGGGTGTCCTCTCACATCAAGCACGACAACCAGAGTGTGTTCTGGCCGGAACTCTTCCATAGCCCTGAGATAGGCAGCGATGACAACACTTCCCCAGGCTGTCAGGACTGCTGCTGTATTCACAGCTGGAGGATATTCCCAGAGCAAGCCAGCTATTTCCTCTTGTACAATAATTGTTTTTCAAGTTCCGTTACGGGACTCTCAACAAACCTATGGCCTGTGTGCTCCTTGTTGCAGGACTGATCTTTATCTGAGGGGGGAGGAAGGTTTCAGCCAGCTCTGCTCCGTACCTCAGGGCCTGCAAGGCATCTCCTTGCTGAATGAGGTGATATTTTTTAAAGCTGAAGCCAGAGGCAGGGCTTGGCATCTGCTCAGGTCAATGTGCCATGGACACGTAGGCTGTACACTGAGGGCAGTTCCTGTCCTGTGGGGGAAACTTGCCTGCTCTGTTCTGTGCATCTTCCAAGATGAGCCGAGAGAGCTGTGTCCATCTTAGACGGCTTCCTGAAGGCTGACTGTGCTTACCTGGATTTCTGATGTCAGGAAGGTAGAGCATAGCTCTAAGGCTTTAAGCAAGAATAAAGCGTATTTATGATTATTCTGAAACTCCTTAAGGAGGAGGAGATGAGGGGAAGAAACAGTGATTAAAGTAGATTTGCAGTTTCATTTAGTGAGTTATGACTGGGCTGGAGAAAAGCTGGCAGAAGAACATTGTTGAAACCTTTTAAACCAAGACAGTCTGAGCTTGATGGGAAAATCTTTGACCCTTCCAAGAACAACACATATGCTAACGAGGAGGCTACATTTTACTTTCTTCCAGTAACATCTATGGGTGAATCAAGAAGAGGACTCACTCTGCTATGGGTTGCAGAGACTGTGTTAGTCTTTCAAAATGTTGCTGAAGAGAGAAAAGATGTAGAAAGCAAGGAGGAAGAAGAGCAGCCTTGGTAATTCTATAAAGAAAGTTAAAGTCGATTGAAGTTAAGGAGGTTTTTGAGTTCCATAATCTGCCTTGTCTATATATTCTGGATTTACAAATGTTCTTTTTAAAAAACAATCCATTTCAAAGGCTGTGAGTCCTATTCTGTAACTGGAAAGCTTTGAATGTTTCTCAGCTTCACGTTTTTGAAGATCCTCAGACAAGAGGATTCTCATCCTATATAAATCATAAACTACTGGTAAATACACACTTATCTCATTGTTTATGTAGCTCTCTTCATCAGCATCCTCTTCTCAAAGGGTGCTTTATCCCATCTGACAGCAAATGGCATCCAGAGAAGCAAGGCATTTCCAGGAGGGTAGTTTGCCTGTGGCATGAATCAAGTTCTCTCCACTGCCTGGTCCCTAAAGGGTACACATTTTCAGAAGGTGATGGTGGGGTGGGTTGTGATGGCTATCAAGGAAATCTCTTTTCCATTTGGTGGCAGAGAATCTGTCCCAGCATAAAATGATAGAATAATTTGTGTTGAAAGGACCTTTAAAGGTCATTTAGCCCACTGCAATAAGCAGGGACATCTCCCACGAGATGAATATCTTCTGGGATGGAAGCATATCACTGTTATTTCTTGCCAAAGGAACCTGTAACACAACGTTGCCTGTGAATAAAAGAAATGGGAATATTCTTGCAACGTGGCCCTTCTGCTTCTAGGAACATGACAGCAAATGTGTAAAAAGGGTTTGAGTGGCACAGAATTTAAACAGCTTTTTAAAAATCCACCTCAATTTAAAATTGAAAGATTATCCAATATTGCATAAGCTTGAAAAAGTTGGACAGATATGAATTTAGCAAAGTAGTTCCCGTGCCAGGCTGTATCTCCCTGGGAATAGGCAAGTAGGAAATATTTAGCAGAGAGGGGACTGTCAAAATTTTCAGAGGATGACAGTGCACAGGCAGATTCCTTTGCAGGGCCAGCTCCTGGCTCCACAGCAGGACCCCCTCCACTTGGAAAGGTTTGTGTAGCACAGCCTGGGTGGGACCCTCTGCAGTAGGGTTCCTTGCTGGGTTTCATCACTGGGGCTTTTTAGCTTCAAAAGTTTCAGCCTCTGCATTTCCTTCAAAAATTTGGGAGCATTTGAGGAGTTACTGAGTATAGTACAATTGTGTGGCCTCACTTGTCTTGAAATGTGAATTGTTCTATGACTAATGAAATCTCTTAAATTCCTGTAAATAAAAGATGGGAACAGATTTGCTGGTGGAAAGCATCCCAGCTCAGCAGTTTCCCACAGCCCCAGACAACTGCCATTTGCCTGCACTACTTTCATAGATTTGTAAATATTGCAAAACACGAGGAGTTTAAATTTTCATGCTTTAATGTGAGGCTGTGGCTGCACTACAGCAGGGGGTTGGGCTGGGAGCTTGCACACCAACCTGAGTGATTGATAAAAATATACAGGAGGGACAGGGTAGGAGGTTTCCCAGGATGTAATTAGAGTTTATCATCTGTGTGGATGGAAATGTCCTTTCCAGGTAGAAATAGAAGCCTCTTGACTAAAAAACTGGAGTGAAGATTTCTGTTTGAGCAGAGCAATGAGAGATGATGGTGGTGGTCTAAGCTTTTCTTGCTCCATCCAAAATAAAAGGGCCAATCAGTCATATTTGTTTTTCTTTCCCTGTTTATGTGATTTCTTACTGTTAGGAAACACTTTGGTTACAAATCTCAGACCCAGCAGAGAAATCTCCTTTATGTGTTCTGGCTCAGCCTCTCTCAGGAATGGAGCACTAAGCCCTAAGATAGTTCAGGTGGTCTTTTCCTGTGTTAAATAAGTCTAAAGCTGCTAGGTTATGCTGGGCTGGCCAGCCCTAAGCCCATCCACTGCCATCATTTAAGCAACTTAGAAAAATCCCCAGTCTTGTAAGAGAACCCCTACATATTTCACAGCTTGCTGGGGTGGTAGAAGCCCTCACAATTTGAAGTAAGGGTGCTTGATGGGAACAATTGCTGTGGTCAGAATATTTTAGCAGCTGTGAGCACCTGGCTCTTTCAGTATATGGTGTCTGATCATATGATTTGCCCTTTGTGAGCTAAGAAATAATTTCCCCATTGACTATCTTCTTTTAATGTAGTTTTCTTTCCTAAACTGCTCACATAGTGCATATAAATCACACAGCCAAACTGCATGTGGAGCAGACTTGCTTTTGGGTTTGTGAAGATATGAAATATGTAGCTTGCATTTTGCAGTCATAGCAGTCCAAAAGGAAGTGTACATACTTTTTGGAAAGCATCTTGAAGGTATTTTTCAGCATCTTCATTTTTGGGTGTCTGGCTTGAGGGATTTTTGGAGAATTTCTGCTCTGAAAATTTTATTTAAGCAACAGGTTATGAATACATTCAAGGAACTGCAGTCAGTAGTGAGTTCAGCAAATCAGAGTCCAAAAGCATGGAGAGCTGCCAGACCTGATGTGTGGAGAAGGACTGACACGTTGGAAGGGGTTATAAGCAGACCCTGCTACATTAATTTCTTCACCACCATTTGGGATCTGAGAGGTTCAAGACCACCCTGCTCTTTTTAAGGTGGATTTATCACCCTTAAGCCAGTCACCAGGATCTGTCTTTGGCAGTCATGGCTGTGTCAGATGCAGGCACTCCCTGGCTGTAGGGGTTGCGCTTGCACCTCCTGCACGGACAAAAGCGATGTTTTTTTCCCTGTGTATGCAGTACTAGAAGGTGAACTGCTCTAAAACCATTTTATTTGTTTTGGTGATGATGGGTGGCACTGTCACACAGAAACGGTGTTAGCTGAGAGCAAACCCACATCAGGGTGGCAGTGGATGATGCAGAGTCCCCTGCCAATGTAGGTACCACTCTTTCAGGCCTCTTACAGAGTAGTGCGCGTGGGGATGCATCTTGGTTTGCTGCAGTTGTGCTCCGTAATGTGTCAAAACCCTGTGGGATCAGTGCTGGCTCTCTACACCCATCTGTGAATATTTTGGCATGGCACTTGCTCAGGGAATTCTCCAGGATTTGGCCTGTTATTAACAATTCTAAAATGATGATTGCTCACAAATCCTTTTTAATAGATACAGTGACTTATGTGTGTTTATTCTAAACCCTGTTTGCTTGGGGTTTAGGCAGCTGGGATGAATTGCACCCAAAAATGATTTGGCATGCAAAAAACGGTGCTCTGTGGTCCTGGTAGTATTGCACTGAAGATTCACAGTGTTTGGCAGGCTGAGAGCTGCGTTTAATATGTACCAGGGCAGCGAGCACAGCTCTTGGGGACCAAGATTGCTTTGCTATGACCATTATGACACTGCATACCTGAGTATGCAAAAAATCCCCTGAAAACGCTGTGCCTGTCATGTCTTATTGCTTAATGATGTAGCCAGAGGCAGACCTGACATTAAGGCCATTCTTCTCTCCCGGTGGGAATGCATCTTTAATCCCATCAGAGCAGATGCACTCAAAAACTGCAAACGGAGCCTGCTCAGAGCTGTCACTTCGTTCCCTTAATGAGTCCATTCTTCAATCAAGGTAGTTTCTTTTCTGGGAGCTCAATGATAATGTTTGAGTATGGGATATTTATAGTGTTAGTGGCAGGCTCTTAACGGCCTAATGGCTGAGGCCAGGCATCTCTGCTTTCAAAAGCTGGGTCAGCTGGGGAAGGGGAGAGCTGGGCACGGTGGAGGTCTTTGGCTGAGCTTGGAAATTCAGATTTCCTCAAAAACAGGAGACTGGAAAACCTGACACCTTATTAATTCCCCTTCCTTCTGGATGGGGCACTGCTTAACAAATCACGCCAGGAGAGGAGAGGAGAAGGGAAGGAAAATAAAGAGTGTGAAAATCGGTGCAAGCTTAGCGCTTGCTCTTGCAGCCAGGACTGCGGCACAGCGTTGCGCTGACAGTGCTGGGACTCACCTGCCTCTGTCAGCAGCTCTGCCAGCTCCATTTGCTTTGCTTAGCCTGGCTTTGCTTGTCCTGGTTTGCCTGGACTATTCCTTTAAAGTAATGGAACTTGGACGTGGCAGAAGTACTGGACTGGTGGCATATTGTGCTTGGGGAAAAGTCACTTTTCTGTAACAGCATCTTCTTTCCCCCCACACTTCTCCTATTACTTCAGCTTCTCAGTTTTCAGGAATTATTTAGGACTAGACAACCTAGCAAGTGGGTGTGTGCTAATACTGCATTTTGAGCCTGAACTGGAGCCGTTGTGTCAAGTTTTCCTGCGTTTTCTGTCAAAACTCTCAGGATCTGAAACTGTATGATAGATACCAAATTCAGGTCCTGCTAATTATGGATTTTTCTCAGGTCAGCAGGGAGATGGGAGAGTTTTCTTAGATCTGTAAGCTGTGAAAATGCACTTGACCTGTCCATGGGGTTTCCATAGCCTCCTCCTGAGGCTACTTGGATTTTCATGGTAATAAAGGGCACTGCCCACAAGCTCTCTGCAAGTCTTGGCACTCAGCCCATCTTGCACACTCACCTCCTATTTTGCAAGCTGTCAAATGCCTGATTGCATGCTAAGAAGGGCTTGCTGTACAGCTTTCAGATAAAATATTTATGAGTGGTTGAAAATTATCAGTAAAAGCATCCAACCATGGCTATGCAAAGAGGAGAGTTAGAGCTTTACCAACACCCAGCCTTTCTCAGCAAGGAAAAGCTCTCCCAGTTGTCCTTCCTGCCACCATAAGCACATTGAAACCAGAGTCCAGACCTGCACAATCGGTAGTTTTGAGGACCCTGCCCTTATCTTGGTTTTAGTTATCACGATGTCATATTGCAAATAACTCTGGGTGGTTTTGGAGGAAGGTCACCGGATCAGTAGCAATTTCCCCTCTGGAGCTCTGACAAACTTGCAAGTGCATGGGAGAGATTTTGTGTGTGTTTTATCTTAGTGCACTTACTGCTTCTGCCATGAAAGTGCTTGGGTATTTTTTTTTTTTAAATACAGTTTTTTAGGCCTTGTCATCTTAAAAAATAATTGTGTTCAAGAAAGCAGCATCATATTAAAAGTGCCTTTACTCCACAGCCTCACACTTCAATTCTGCTCCTCTTCCTGCTTTAAGAAAGCTTTGCTGTTCCTCCTGCTGCAAATATATGACTCAGAGGAAAAAAAAAATCATAAACCCAAATCAAACCAATATTTTTTCATAAATGAAACAAGGCTGTGTGGAAGCTTGGCATCACCACTGATATTGCAAACAAATCTTGTTTATAATAATCAAATAAGCTGTATTTGTTTCTGTGCCAATAAAGGAGGCACTTGGGAAGACAGGGCACAGCAAGCACCACCTGCGTCTGCTCCTACCTGAGACGGGCTATTTTGGAGTCTAAATCAGTGTCTTGCACACTGCAGCTGAAGCTCTGAATTTCGGCTCTCAAAGTGTTTATACAGACTAGTCCTGTGAGCGATGTTCTTCGTACTGTGGTGATCTGGATAGACTTTGGACTGGGGCTGTGCAGATCAGGCTCATCACTATTTATTCCAGGGCTGCCATTCTCCTTCCATGGGGGAATTCAGACCAAGGCTGCTGAGGAAGGCTTGGACAAGAGTGAGTGCTCATTCCTCAGGACATATTCCTCTCTGCAGCTCTGTATGGAAGAAAATTCCAGTGACACCGAAATTTCTGTAGATGCAAAAGGAATTTTCCTTCCCCTCCTAGTTTTCTCTCTTCCAGGCTTAAATCATCACAGTCCTCACTTGGCAGAACAAACCTGAAATCTCTTGAGATCATGCACTTGCTTAGGGCCCTCACAGTCTAAGCACTAGTGCTCCCAAATTTTGTGGTTCCTGGTGCCAGATGAATTAAGCAGAAGGTCAGATGGGATGACCAACGTAGTTCCTAATGTTTTATAAGTCAGTGAGTACCAAGGCAGTCAAAACACTGAACAGGAGCTTCTTTTTTAGTCCCTGAAAAGTTAATGATTGTGTCATGTAAAAGACCACGCCTTTAAAGGCTTGACATGTGAATCACCCTTTGATAAGTAGAGCCAAAGGATAAGAAACCATTGCACCAGATAATTGCACCAGAAGTCTAAGTCCAAGTCTTTATGCATTTATTTACTATTGTTTCACTGGCTGTTAAACTTTTTGCTAGTACTCATCCCAAATTCATGAAGTACTATAAATACTCGCAGAGAAAAACTTCATTATTTTTTCATAAAGGACAAGAAATACAGTTGGGAAGTTCAGTTTAGTAGTCATGCTTATAAACAACTGAGGGCTTGCTGAGTTCCCATTAAAAGCTTGTCAGGTGGTGCCTATGTTCCGAGCCCTGGGTGGCCTATTCCAAGTGTAAGATGGAAAAGTTAAATATTTCTAATTAGACATATTCCCATATGTGAGAGAGACAACCACCCTCTGATGGAGTACTTCATACATTCTCTAAATATGGTGGAAAATCGTGACTACCTATTACCACCTGCCAAGCTGCATGTTTGATTTTTAACCCCAGGTCCTCTTTTAGGTCCCTTCATGCTGCCAAATAAAATTATTTTGGTATGAATATGAATGGAATTCTGCCCATTTGTTAAGAAATCATTTTGGTGGACTCAAGCTCTGGAACTCAGTGCTTATGTATCCTTAAATGCGAAAAATCTCTCATTCAGATCATAACAAACTTGGGCTGATGGAAAACAAGATGCTTTTTTGTTCCTTGTTTGTGGTGTCATGGCACAAGGCCTGTTGTGGTGATGGGGGGCACTGCTGCTACCCGTAATAGATTTTTACCTCAGACATAATCTGACTCAAGTTTTCAAATTATCATTGCTATACTTATTATACCCATTTAAGTGATATTTTAAACTTTGCTCTGAGTCACCAAGTAGGTTTTCTCCCCTCCCACTCATTCGTAATATTTTCTAGATATTCGCCCTGGTTAATGCTCATTAATTTAGGTTCCAAAATTAATAATCCCCTGATAAAATACTCCAGTTTAAATAACTCCTTAGGCTTGAGGCAGATGTCATGAGTCATAATGTATTCTCACCACTTTGAGAAGAATATTGTTCACAGTGTCATATCCAGAAACATCAAATTATCTGCTGAATATTTAGAAATGAGTGTATATTTGGTAACTAGAAAGAAGAGATATAAATGCATGCTCCAAAATGCTATTATTGTAGTGATACTTATTAGGTGTTTTTATTTGCTGGCTGCAATATAGTAGTTTAAACACATCTGACTTCTTTTCAAAATCAAATGAGAAGACGCTCCTAAGGGAATGCTTGCAAGCATTTTCTAAACGAATTTTCTTGCAAGCTGGAGAGCATTGATATATCCCTCAGCAATCCCTTTTACAGCTTGGTCTGCACTAAGCTTGGCTTCAAAATTAGGCAGTCTGGGAGAGCAGAGGTAAATGTGCTGCTCTGTTCCTGTCCCGTTGCCAGTTTTCAGGATTGGTCTCAATGCCTTGGCTTTCCCAGGTGTGGTTTAACCCTAACTGGCAACTAAATACCACACAACTGCTCACTCCCACCTGCCTTGGTGGGATGGGGAAGAAAATCAAGAGAAATAGTTAAAAAAACCCAAACTCATGGACTGATATAAGAACAGTTTAATAACTGAAACAAAGTAAAATGTAATAATACTAATGATAATAATAAGAACAATAATAGTTGTAATAAAAAAAAAGAAAATCAATTAAATACAAGACAGACAAGTGATGCACAATGCAGTTGCTCACCACCCGCTGACCAATGCCCAGTCTGTCCCCAGCCACCAACCAGCACCTCCCAGCCAACTCCCCCGGCTGACACACTGGGCACGAGGCTCTGTGGTTTGGAATATCTCTTTGGTCAGTTCAGGTCAGCTGTCCTGGCTGTGTCCCCTCCAAGCTTCTTGTGCATCTCCTCACTGGCACAGCATGGGAAACTGAGGAGTCCTTGACCCAGGGAAAGCACTGCTCAACAACAACTGAAACATCAGTGTGCTGTCAGCGGCATTGCCGTACTAAACCCAAATTCCAACTACTAGGAAGAAAGTGAATTCCATCCCAGCTGAAACCTGGACACTTGGGTTTAGTAGCTAGTGTGGTGAAGCAACAGGCTGGAATGAGTCTGGGGACTGGGGTGTAATCTTGGTAGCTGCTTGTCTATGGCACCAATAAATGTATGCCACACTGCCTTCCTTAGAGAAGAGGGAACAAGGGATGGCTGGGGTGTGCCCAGACCCTCCAAGAGCGTGGCTTTAGCTGCCTGTTTGCTCGGCCTGCATCCTGCTGAGAGGGAGGCACGCTGCTGCTGGATCGTGGCCAGCAGATCCCACCGTCAAGCTTTTGACATGTCAGCTTCTGCTTGTGGAAAACTCCATCTGCAGGTTTACAGAATGTGATGTCTAAAGACAGATTGGCACCGAGAGCCAGGCGGGGACCCTGCCAGGGTGCTGACAGTTGGAGAGCGTCAGCAGCAGCCCCGTGTGTGCCAGCGTTTGGAAATCAAAGCCAGTTTTTACCTAAACCACCAATCCAGAGTCTGAAATGTTCACATCTCCTTCCCTGGGGATGTCGCCCACCCGGGCTGGCACAGGGACTGAAGGGTTGTGTAACTTTGCTTGTCGCTCTCAGTTAATAGTAGAGGAGTCAGAGTAGTGCAAGAGGTACCTGGGTGGGGGTCATCAAAGAACCTGTGGATTGTCAGTGCCACCAAGGTGTGTTGGTGTGATAAGAAATACAGGCATCAAAAACGTGGTTCTGATGTCCTGCGGGCCACACCAGCGCAGCACACTCCAAGGCAAAGGCTCAGGTCAGGACCCTTCAGCTACACGAATACAAGGGGAGGAAAAGCAGGGAAGGACGTAGGAAGCGGGGAAGCCCCAGGGAAGTGGGCACTGCCATCCAAGAGGAATGTGACCATGGTCTGGGGGATGGGGAGTGTGGTGCTGATGGTGGACGTAGGAAGTGAACTTTTTGTGTGGGAAGATGGAAAGAATGGGGTCTCCTGAAAACAGAAGACCGAAGGAGAAGGAAAACAATCCTCAATTGTGTTAAGTGTGGAAGTGGCTTCAAAGAGCGGGGGAATAATCTGTTCAAGTACATGGTGGGAAGAACCAGTAATAATGAATTTAAATTAAAACAAGGGAGGTTTAAATTAGCATAAGAATTTTGTCTCTAAGTATAGCAAAAAAACCCCCCAAAAAACTGAAATAGGAGGTGGAGCCTCTGTTATTCAACCTGTCCCTAAATTCTTCAAATAAAATCAGTCAAGGATGGCTGAGGCAGAGTTAGATTTTTAACACTTTTTTTTCTCAGCCTTATTTTTTTGATGGGGGTTGGCAGGGGAGCAACAAGATATTTATATCTATTTTCTCTTTACTCTTTAAGAGTGAGTTTCAGCTCTGCTACCTTGTTCTTCCTCAAATCATCTCTATTTAGGTGGGGTCATGATCTGAAATGACAGCCTTCAACTGAGCAGAGGATTTATTTATTTAGGATGAAACTGTAAATCTGGGAATTCTTCTTTGATTCTTGGCAACCAGTGTCTTAATCTTCCCTCAGAAGAAGAGGAAAAAAGAATTTCCCCATATTGTTCTTGAGCCTGTGACAGTCTTCCTGCGTTACCTTGGGCAACTGTCTAACACATCCCAGAACATCCAGGTGAGGACAGTAATCTTTATCCTTCAGAGAAAAAAGCAGATTGTACTTTCTTAGCGGCAGGGACTATTTCTTCTCTGTGCTGCCCCTGTTATGTGGAGTCACACTTTAAATCGCCCTGCGAATGCAGTAGGCAGTAATCTTCCTTTGTCAAAATCTGAGATCACCGGTGTCACACAAATATGAAAAGCTCCCAGACAACACTTCCTAGACGAAACCCTGTGATAAGGTGTTTAAGGAGTTCAGGAAAAAAAAAAAAAGAGAAGAGCGCTCGCTACTAACACAGACAGACGTGTGCAGCCCAAGGCTCTGTAGTCCCCAGGACAGGCGTGTGCTGGTGAGACTTTCTCAGGCATTGTGGTACCTGCTGGTCTGGCAGTGCTGAGCTCTGGAGTCATTAGCAGCTGTTTGGAGTCATTAGCAGCTGCTGAGAGTCATTAGCAGCTGCTTGCTTTTGGGAAGGGCAGTCCCCTGGATGGGACATGACACCGCTGCTGGGAGTAATGTGCTGCGGCAGGTTGCACTTGTGCAAAACAGGGGTTTTATAACTCCTGAGATTCTTACAGGGGAGAAAGAAGTTCTTTAGGCTCAGAAAATGAGACAATTCTTATCTTTATTGCCACCCTAAAATTTGTGACTTCTCTTCCCTTGAGAAATGGTTTCTACCTGGTTCCTGACCCATGTGTCCTCATAAACATTGCTCTTGGGCACACCAGAGCTCTCTGGTCATGTCCACGCTGTGAAATGGCTTTGTTTACTCTGCAGGCAACACACCCATGGTGTTCCAGGGAGATGTGCAGGCCCCCGAGGAGTCTCTGCTGGCCAGGCAGTCTGCACTCAGGTGGGAATGAACTGCTTTTTGGAATGGCAGAGTCCCAGTCTTGCTCAGTTTGTCCTGGTGTGGTCCTTAGGGTTTCACACCTTCTCACATGGGTATTTTTTGCTTGCTTGAGCTACTGCTATCATCACAGCAACTTGATTTCTGTGTTTCTCTCCTGTCCTTTCCTTGCACAACATTAGCATGCGGACTATTGGAGATCACCAACAATTTTCCAGGGAAGAAGAACCAGTTTTACCAGCTGTAAATGAGCACAGGCAGGCAGCTGAATCCTGGGCTGGAGCTACAGAGCTGCTGCCTGATGGAGTTTATACATTGACCAATACAGTCAAGTTTTGCTAATCTGTGTTGAAGATGGTAATTTTTGAATTTCTGTCATTCACTTCCTTTCTGTAGAATCATAGAATCATTAAAGCTGGAAAGGGCTTCTGAGATCACTGAGTCCAACCATCAACCTAACACCACCATTTCCACCAGTAACTAATGTTCCAAATACTCCATCTAGAGGTTTTTTGAAAACGTCCAGGGACAGTGCTCCAAACTGTCCCCTGGGCAGTCTGTTCCAATGCCTGACCACCCTTTCAACGAAGAAATGTTTCCCTATATCCAATTTAAACCTCCCCTGGCACAACTTGAGGCCATCTCCTCTTGTCTCATCACTTGTTACCTGGGAGAAGAGACTGACCCCATCTTGCTGCAACCTCATTTCAGGTGGTGGTAGAGAAGACTAAGGTCCCTCCTGAGCCTCCTTTTCTCCAGGTTAAGCACCTCCAGCTCCCTCAGCTCCTCCTCATCAGACTTGTACTCCAGACCCTTCCCCAGCTCCATTCCCTTCTCTGGACATACCTCATCATCTCTCTACCTGAGAGCCCCTGGATTCCTTTGTAGGAACTGGAAGCTCTACAGGATGAAAATAATTTTTTTAGCTAAGTACCACAGCAGTCCCACGGACATTCTGTGCTAGGGGCTTTCAGATCCTGAACTAGAAGACACCTTTTAAAACACACACTGATTAGGCTTGATTCAAAATTCTCCACGCCTTGGAAAGTGGCAGGGGGAACAGCTTTTTAGCCTGGAGAAGCATTGGTCCGATCCTGACTTTGTAGTGTCAGTCTGTGCCTGGTGTTAGCATCTGTTTTCCCCGTCACTGAAGCTTGAACAGCGAGGAAACTGGGATTGGGAAAAGGCAGAAAGCAGGATGGGCTGAGCCCCTACAGACAAGCACTGAAGTATTTCTATTCTTAGTTGGTCTGTCATTGTGCAAATCCATGAAATCCCGTGACACTTCTATAAGTTTATGAACATTTTTTTCCTTTCCGAACTCAAAACCCCATGACTCTTTTGTTCCAGTCTCTTTCCCATCACCAAGCAAACCCCAGGACTTTTCTCTGGGCCCATTAGGAGATGGCACTTCTGCCTTCACCTGTTTAAAGCAGGAAACTGAAAAAAACCACTCTCCTGCTGCAGGGGAGGAAAAATCCACCAGGCAGCGACAATACCAGAGAAGTGAGATTTTGCATGGAGGGAAGGCACGTTTAAGGTGAGACCTCTTTGGGGAATGATCTCATTTCAGTGGGACTGTGCAGAAACAATGATGCTTTCATGAGACAGGATTCAAGGAGGAGCAGAAGAGTCAGGGACTGAAGCATGCCTGGATTTGCCTGTGGAACCAGCTTCAAGAAGAGAGCAGCTGAGGCATCTCTGTAATAACCATGAGAGAAGATGCAAAACATTTGATTTAAAGCTGTTCTGCTTGAATGCTATTGCTCTCAGGCACCCTTTTAAGGCACTGAAAGCTTTGCCAGGGATAAAGGAAAAAGAGGCAAGGGGCCTGTATAAACAGTACAGCAGTTTGACTGTCTGGCTCTTAGTGCATGGAAAACTTTGGGATGCCATGATAGCAGCAGCAGCAAGAAGCATGAAGTTTGATAACTTAGTGCCTTTTCCCTCTGATCCCTGAGTTTTTTGTGCTGAGTGAGGGTCTAAGAGCACTTGTGGTTTCTCGTGGTATCCAAAACCTCAAATTTCATTCAACATCTGCTTTTGGTCTGGCAGTCCCCTGTGTGGAGAGTTCTCCATTTCACATCCTGCTCTGCACGTGAAAGAGGTGTGTGTCTGTCTGAAGGGATTAGATCCCATCTTGTAACACTTGCAAAAACGCTTATCAAGCTGTGGGACAAAGCACAAGGAACTGAAGTGAGAAGCGACAATCTGCTCCGTGCAGCAGGGAAGCACTTGGCAAAGATGCAATTTATAACTGAAAGAGTTGCCAAGTTTTTTTTGTTTTAAGTTGTTCTGCTGACTTTAGCAGAAATGTAACCTGGGAGATTGGAGGATGGCTCCTCTGAAACAGATTTCTGTAGAAAGTGGGGTGTAAAAGAACAAGATATAGTGGGGCAAATTCCCAGCTTCCTAAAGGTCACTTTATGTTTGTAGTCAAATTGAAGAAGATCTGAGATGACCACAATTGCAAATGATAGAGCTTCAGTAATTAATAGATTATTCTAAATTCTTGGTGGGGAATGGGGAGGTTGGGGTAGGTCTGGATAGCTACTCCTGTAAACAGGGACTTTAAAAAGCCCCAGACTGGTATAAAACCAATTATATAACCCAAATATAAAACAAACAAGTAAATAAATATATACAAATCCATATATATGACCCAAACCCTCTGTCCCATCACTGGAAGTGTTCATGACCAGGTTAGAGGAGCTCTGAGCAGCCTGGTCTAGTGGAAGGTTTGCTGCCCATGGCAAGGGGCTGGAATGAGATGATCTTAATGTTCCCCAAACCATTTTATGGTNTCCCCAACACATTTTGTGGTTCCGTAACTTAAAAAAAAAAAAAAAACCAAGAAAAAAACCAAACCAACAAACAAAAACCCCCCACTACCAGTTTAGCTATCATTTATGTGAACTTAACTGCATTATAAGAAATCTTGTCAGAAGATTTTCTATCAGCTTTTTTTTCTTCAAATCAAAACTGAGTTGCCATCAAAGAGCAAAAAAATTGCCCAGAAGGCTACAGTTTAAATTATGTTTCTTTTGCTGGGGATTCTTAGCATGAGTTTGGATCTGATCTTGGCCAAAACAGTCAGGTTGTTTAAACCTGCAGGTTAAGGTTGCAAATGTCAGAGCACAGGGAGGGCTGGGGGCTCCCCAGGATGGCAGGACAGGCCATCACAGCCAGGACCTGTCCCACCACCTCACCAGGCAGTGGAGCACTGGGCACTGGGTACCCAGTGGTGGGGACGGGAATCACAAGCCAAGGCCAAGTCACCAACCCTAGAGGGGATGTGGATAAATGATCAGCAGGGCCATGGGCAGGCACAGACGTGGAATGACTGTGCTGGCACTGGAACTCTGCTTTTCTCATGTATTAAGATCTGATTGTATCTTCTGTATTCACATTAACACCAGATAAATTGTCCTGCAGCACTGTGTGCCTTCCTGTAACTGTGGGAGGGATAAATCCACAGCAGGGGAAGCGTCACATACAGGAGGTTCTGCAGGCAGACCCAGCCACGAGATGTTCTCACATCATCAGGCAGTTTGGACACTACAAGAAATCAGTTTCTCTGACAAAGACATAACAGAGAACATTCCTTGCTTTCCACAGGAAACAAGGTTCAAATATACATTTTATTTTAAATGTATATTTCAATTCACTTGAGTCTCTCTCTCCAGTTAGTGTTTCTGTCTATGCTCGTCTTCCAGATTTATGTAATGTTTGTGGTTCCAGTGTTGCTCAGAAAGGTCTTCCAATTGCTCCTGGACAGGAAATTGCCTTTTTTGCAGGTTGGTTGGATTCTGTTTGATAATTAGTCCCACGTCAGTTGTATAAATGAAATAATCATCTGACCAACTGGAAGCTGCTTGCAACGGCAAAGTAGCTAATTAGAAAACATTCATTTTGCAGTGCTCTGTTCGATCTGCATCCTTGCTTAGTGCACACTGCTGTGCACACATTGCTGGGCTTTGCTGATCTGCTGTCCAGGGCCAACAAAAGCCAGGTCACTTCTTTCTTAATTTCAGTCTCCAAGTTTAGGCAAGTCTCTATGAGCTGCAGCCCTGAACTTTCATAGGAGTGAATCCTCCGAGCCTGTGGCAGAGCTGTGTGAATCTGCCCTTTGGGAATAAGGGAACAGAATGCAAGGTTTGGATATTATGAGGGGTAAAGCCCAGCAATTGATACGGGTTTCTGCATTTAGAAAAAGAAAGAAAAATCACTGATGTAGTTAATTCTCTGTTGCACAGTGTGCTACCAATAAAAAAACTCTCAAGAAGATGTGTACCATCAGAAGCAAAGGAATAAAAGCAAATGAGTGTCAGAGCAGAACTTGTTAAAGGAAAATAAGAGGAGAACCCAGATCCTTGATGAACAAATCCTTGGGATTTGCTTTGAGTCAAGCATGCAATACTTGCTTTTAACCAGCTTTCTCTGTCAAAACTGGGAATCATCTGAGGCTCTCTCTGAAGCCTCCACCATTCAGAATATCAGATCCTGTGATTACAAAACACATTTAAACATTTAACATTTCTCCTGGTGCTCACCTTAGCCAGAAAAATGGGCTGTGCTTAAGAAGGTATTTAAGCATATGGTACCTGCACATCTCTTCAAAGGGCAAGAAACAAATCTCTTCAAGTCCTTTGAAACTCCAAGTTCCAAGCTGACTGAAAGCTGGGGCTACTTGCTGGTTTGCCTTGGTTGGGAGCTGGTTTGCCTTGGTTGGGAGCATAAACATACAAATGGAAGATCCCTCTCACTTTCCCTTTTCTGAGGGATCCTAATGTGAGAGTGAAAAATAAATGCCACAGTGACTGTCAGGAACTGAGCAGAGATTGATACATTTGTTTTCTCATTTCCATTCCTAGAGTTCTGTTCAACAAGCAGTGCATGGCATTAATTCCTCCCAGCAATTTCTTTTTTTTTTTTAATGAAGGATAATTTTACATACTACAGCATTAACTGTCACTGCATCATTCCTTGCACACAGACTGTAAAATTCCTGTGGCTCTTGTCACAGGCTGTGCACTCGGAGTTGTCATCTCTGTTCGTAATGATTCAGAATTGTAGGAAATAATCTCTTACTAAACTTGAGCCATGTTATTTCTCCCCTTCACACCTCTCCTCCTTTACACGGGACAGATGTTCTGATAAAGCTGAATACTTTAATGTGTTTATTTACTGTACATGACAGATTTATCTGAGCGTAGATGTGTTAAAGGACTCATTTTTCAGTTAGCAGCTCCTGAGGTGGGGCTCACTCTGGGCTACGTGAGGGTTGACTTTTCCATTTATACCATAATTTCGTTGAGTTGGGGGATGGCAGAGATGTAGATCCTTATTTGAAATAAGATAAATGCGTCATTCTAAGAATGTGAGGGAGGCCTATGAAAAGTCCTGACTTGCATGTAGAAGTTGTTTGTCATGTCCCACACAATGCCAGCAATGACAATGATGTCCCCATCCCTGGCAGTGTTCCAGGCCAGGTTGGATGGGGCTTTGAGCAGCTTGGTCTAGGGAAAGGTGTCCCTCCCCATGGCTGGGGCCTGGTACAAAATGGACTTTAAGGTCCCTTCCAACAGCAAAAATCATTCTATGGTTTTATGATTCCATGATTATCATAGCTAAGTAAAGGTAAGTGTGAAACACCAAAAGCCTTGTAAAGCAAACACATGACTTGTAGCCTTGATATCATCAACAAACCATCATAAATATGTGAGCAAACACACAAGTTTGCACAGGGGTCTATCACAGCTCATATTTCAAGGGAAACCAGCTGCTGAAATGAACTTAAACAGTTCATGCCAGCCAGGACAAGGCAAGGGGAAACTTCGACCTCGTCTGGTGAGAAGAGATTCTCTCTGTCTGAGAGTGATCTCTGTTTAACTTGAATCTGTGTCAAAAATGTGTGCACTGTAACCATTGCTTCTCTTGTCAATTTAAGCTGATCAACATCGAAATTGTAGGGAAAACAAGACAACAGAAGCCTTTCAGTTCTCTCCCTCAAAAATGAAGAAAAAGAGTTAACAGAGCAACTTGTAGCAGGAGGGATGATGCTTGATAATGGGATGAAAAGTTACATTCTTAAAGACAAGTCAGGCTACTTAAATCCTCTACCTTCATATGCATCTTTAGTATTGCATTCTGGAAGGCCAAAAGCCCAAATGTAAGGAGTATAGAGAGTAGGATATAATTTCTAAGCAAGGGAAATGGCTTAACAAATAGGTTACAAGTTTGGAGGTTTTTTTAACAGCAACTCCAGTTTCTGATCTATTCCTAATTTGATTTTGAAGCATACAGATTATGGTAATTTTGTATGCTGATGCATAAAATGATTCCTTGATTAAAGCATCTGGTGTATAAAGTTTTTTCTCTCTTGTAGCATGTTGAACACCTGCACTACTCTGGACTCAGTGGCTGTGCCCCACTGGATGGTGAATCAACCACACAAACCACACAGGGCCGTTCAACTCCACATTTGCATTGCTCCAGATCTAGACAACTCTGCTGAAAAACAAAACGAGAATCAGCAGCAAACCAACCCAAGAATCCTCCCAGGTAATCCTTTCTTCATTCCTTCCAGCTGCAGAGTTAGTGCCAGCTACCAAGGATCACTTCTGTAATTAGCCTTCAAGTTCTGCATGGACAAATGAACACCCCAGTAGTCCAAGCCCTGTTTGGAAACTTTAACAAAAGAATTTAAAGACATTAAAAACTGCATTCTCACCCCCACAAAAAAACATCCAGAAGTTGAAAAAAAATTAAAAAACAGAGATGAGGAATAGCATCAAAGTTTACTGCACCACAAGTGGCAGCTGTAACAACACAGATATCAAAACTCAGTTTAGAAATACCTGATCTGAAAGAGAGCCCAGATAAACAAACATCACAGGCCTCATCAAAATTCCTCCAAAAGAAACAGAAATGAACAAAAGAAAAGGAGAAGGTGGAATCCACATAGATGTAATGGACCACACAGTGAGGAAATCCAGGTAGCAGGAAATGGCACTGATAAAACAGCATTACACATGTCACCTCACACATTGGAAACGACAAAAACAAGCAGAAACCCAAAATTTGGGACATTTGGGATGGGGAAAATTCTGTGGAACTATGAAAACTTAGTGAGGAATTTTTAGGGGAAATTCCAGAAGACATGAAACCTGCTTACATATCAGATAATGGCTCTGCTAAGGAAACTGAAAATGCTGGACATTTTAGATTGCTGAAACATCCTTTCACATCTTCTTCCAAGATGCCTAAGGGTAGCTTGGGAACTGAAGTTTTTCAGAGTATCTTTCTCATGCAGAAACAGAGGAAATGCCTGCTATTCTTTCAAGGGGTATTGGATCTAAAATTCTTCCCATCTGTAAGAGAGATAGATCTTCTACAAACACTCATTTAGAATTTCTGATTTGGGTTTGTCCTACGCTGTTATTCATTCTTCCAGAATTGAACAGCAATCTGCATTACCAAAAGGGAATGCAACACTAAATATCAAATGAACATTTCAGAATCTGAATCAAAAAATGTCATCTCTTCCTGATACGAATCTGCAACAGATTTTGAAATTTTAAATGAAGATGGATCTTTGGAGCAAAGAAGTCTGAAGCCAGGAGGGAAAACACCATCTCCTGAAATATCTGTGGGTGACACAGAATGTACAGTTGAAATACATTAAACCTAAACCAAAAAATTTAGAATTTCTTGCTGTAAGAGAAAACTGTCAGAAAGTGACATCAGTTCTAAAATGGAATCTGAAACTTCCTAGAGGAAAAAAAAAAAAAACAAGTTTTGCTGAAGACATCATTCAAAAGCCAAAAGAGATGCTTCAGTTGAACTGAGGAACTCTTAAATAGGAATCATGATCATCTTTTTCTGGCTGGAAGAAAGATGAAATTGAAACTGCAAAAGTCTGGAATTTCCCTCAGAAAAAGAGCCGGAGTTCTGCTCTCCAGAAGTGGAGCAAGCCCAGCTGAAAATGTCATTGGAAATTGCTGACATTTCTGTGCAAGTTCCAACATCAGAACTTAAATTTCATACGTCAAATCCTGGAGAGAGGGAGGTGTTGAGAACCTTGAGGAGAGGGCAATCAAATTAAAAAGAGAATAGGAGATAAAAGCTGTTCAAGTTGAGACCAAGGCACTCTAGAGACATTTTTAAATGCCAGAATACAGAATACCTGCATTGGGCTGGACAACCTTAAAGGAGAAAAAAAAAAAAAAAAGGTGATGCTGATATTGAAAGAAGTCTTGGAAAAGCTTCAGGTAGGCATTCCTTGTGCCAAAGTACAAATCGGAATAAATATTCCTTAAAATACCTTCCCTATGCAGCAACCACAATTACAGTTGGAAAAGGAGGTGTTCCAAAATGAGGAGATTATGTGAAGAGTTCTGGTGTTAGCTTGCCAGAGATGGGAGAAGATATTTCATTATAAGATATTTCCCTGCAAAGGGAACAGGGATTAGAATGAATATTCCAAAACCAGATATAGTCATATGTAGAGATAAAGTTCGTCTTGGTGCTGAAGGACAAAACCGCATAATTCACAATTCACTGTGTTCTCAGTAGAACTGTAGAAACCAGAAATAAGTGCTTCAAAAATTGACAAAAAAAGAGCAGTTTATCCAAAAGATTTCCTACATGTTCTCTCACTCTTCAAGAGCACAAAGTAAAACCACTGCATATAGAGATCCCCAAAGTAAAAAGATCTACTGAGTTAGACAATTCAGGAGTAGAATTTAAATGATCATTAGCTGAAATTAATGCAGGTGGAAAACAAAATATATAGACTTTTGTCTTCCAAAGGAAGAGCTGGATGTTTAATGCCAAGAGGAAGCGATTAAAACAAGAAACTTTGTGGGTAAAATGAAAATTACAGGAGAAAATAGTCAAGAAAGTTGATAAAAAAGGCCTGGGTGTGAATGGTCTACAAGAAAGGGGTCAGAAGATGCTTCTTATATTGCAGCAAAGCTGGGAGATGTAATGGTAGAGATTTCAAGAGTGAAAAGAGATGTAAAAAGTGCTGGAGAAGATCCTGAAATAGAACTTCAAGTGGAAAGTGTTGAAAAGGACACGTCTGCAGGAGTGGAAGAGCATGCAGCAGAGAGAGCACAGGAAACCTTGTCACCTATGGAGACAGCAACAGGCACTCAAAAATTTTAAGATTATGAGACCCCGTCTAATGTTTCAGTTTCTCAAACTCTTGTTGTATCTCCAGCAAGTACTGAACTGATCTTGCTGGAGGAAGAAAAGGATAGTCATTCCAATATTTCTGGAGAAACGACCAAATGAGGATTGCCTTTTATCAATATTCAGTGAAATAAAATAATACCTGTGTTCTTAACTTTCTAGGAACAAAAAATAAAGCCAAACCCAAACCTGACACTTAGGAAAGTTTGATGTTACAGCATTTACCATTAAATTCTCAAGTATATGAATGCACTGTACTGTGCACAAATAACCACACTGATTTGTTTATGTCTGCCCAAAAGGAAAAAACCTACCGTGATTGTCTGCTAAATGTGCAGGTAATGACAGTGCAGTTCCTAGTTGTGGTAGGAATGGTTGCTGACAGGTCTGACTCTTTTCACCCATTATGATCCTGAGTTTAATGGATGTGCATGAGCAGAAATACTTTGGTTTGCATCCTCTGTTGTCTTTCCCCACAGTCTTCTATTTAATACAGGAAAAGCAGACATAGCAAAACACTTAGAAATTGACTTGTTAATTAGATGTATTTGGTTGTCAGACCATCTCCATGGATTCCTTATTCCTACACTTTAGAGGTAGGGCCAAATATTTCAGTGAGATATGGTGGCTGCCTGAGTCCATCTCTTCTCTGAAGAAGCTGTTCACTAAGAATTAGGCACAGGTCAGTCATTTGAATAATTTCTCTGAAGTTTTTCCCCCTTTCCACATCATTGTCCGATAGATGCAAAGTTACCATGTCAGACAACAGTGGCAGACACTGAGGAAGAGAGTCCCAACCAACCCCAGGAAACAGAGTCCAGGGAAATGTGAGGTATGCAGTGAGGGACATCCCAGTCCAGGGAAATGTGAGGTATGCAGTGAGGAACATCCTGTTCCAGGGAAATGTGAGGTATGCAGTGAGGGACATCCCATTCCAGGGAAATGTGAGGTATGCAGTGAGGGACATCCCGTTCCACCAGCAGGTCCTCTGTGCTTGCAAGGCAACCTCCCTGTGAAGTTGCCCACAAACTCTCCCCCACCAGGCAACTTATTGAGCACTTGCAAATTTGAGAAGTTTTCTTCTTCTCTTTTTATTTTCTACAGTATTTAACCCTGTTTTCTTTTTTTTCTGACTACAGTGCAAGTGTAGCTTGGATTTCCCGTACAAGGAAAATGCTTGTGTTGGTGAAACACTTCTTAAAATATTTCCAAACTGACCCATTGCTCACATGTACTTATTGCTGGGCACTAGGAAAAATCTACCAGGGGATGTTTCCTGTATATGAGCATTAATACACCACATGGTCAGGTTTTTTTGTTGGTACAGGATAATAAACCTGTGAAACAGAGCTAATGAAAAGCAGCTGGGGGGTGCTTCTATTTTGCAAGACATTTTAATTAGTGAATGAAAATATCAAAATACTGAGCAGAATCTAGAGAGGAAATGAGGAAGGAGAACACCAAAAGCAACTCCCTTTCAGTATGTTCCTTGCAGGTGAATGCTCATGAAAAGTCAGTGTTACCTGTCGGATGTGCCTTGAAACTCTGCAGGAATGACGACATGCATTGGTTTGTAAAGGTGAATATATCAACCCTGCAGGGGCTCAGGGCTGGGGGCTGCTGGGGTGACTGCAGGGAGGGAAGGGACATCAGAGCAGCTGAACATCTGAGCCATGCTTTGGTCATAGAAAGGGCCTCACCTGGGGTGAGCTCTGAGTTACAGTGTGCACTGAGATCCCTGAATGGAAGAAATGAAAAAATAGTTTGGTTTTGAGGTCAGGTTTGTAGGTGAAGTGAGTCAGTTCTGCAGCTGATATTAAGTGACAACCCCCAAGGGATTTAAGGAACATCTGCCAACCTTGGGGTGACGTTACCATGTCTTTAAATGGAATGTGAATTTTACCTGGGAGGTGAAATTTTGTTCTTAAACCTCTGAGTAAAACAAGTTGGACTGATCAAAATTTTGTGGAAGAATGTCTGCAGGCTCCTAAAAATCTTAATGGGAATGAATAACTGTCTTGGAGAAGAAAGAAAGAGAGATAGGGATACAAGGGACAAAAAAAGGATTGTTGGAGTTGGCCTTTCACTACTGAGGAATGATGTCTTATTTAAAAAAGAGAGATAATCTGATCAGTCAAGAGAAAAAACATCCATCAGCTGGGGTGAAAATATGTTGGTACTGTTCTGATGCATCAGTGAAAGCACACTAAATAAACCAAATATTCTGAAACTGAGCTGCTGAACTTTGTAAACGCTGCTGGAAACCACTTGAAATCAAGACGTAACGGGGTTGGCAGGAGCCCATGTCCCCTTCCAGAATGGTTTTTTCCGTCAGGCTACACCGGAACTGTCCTCCCTGCCACAAACACTGGGGTGGAATGTGAGGGGCTGGGTGGAGGAGGGAGAAGCAGGTATTTCTTTGGCTGGGAAAAAACCACTGTGGCTTAAATGGCATGAGTGGGAACCTATCTAGGTTTTGTTCCAACTTCCCCGTTGCCCACAGCATAACTGCCAAAAGTTTTCCCTCATGAAAATAATGGGGAAATTTGTGTTGGTCCTATCTTGATGTGGGGAAGAAAAGCTTCAACTCCCACTAATGCTGGTGGAAGTTGTTAGAGGTCACAGTAGTTACTATCACTGCATTAAATATGAGCATTGATGCTGCTTTTGCAGCAATAAATACTAATATTTGCAATATCACAGGTTGTGTAGTTTGTGAAATTTAATGTGGCCAACAGAGCTCCCTAAAGGTGAATGACCCCACAGAATCCATAATAATCTAAAGCCTTCTCTTTCTGGGCATTTAGAAAACCAATCTTGCTCTGCTGCTGCAGCTGTTGATTTTCAAGGCTTTCATTACCCACAGAGAAATCATGTTTGACACAATGCTGTAGTTATTGAGAACAATAGTTACATTACACAGTGCACCTAATACATCAAACTCCACATACCCCTGGATGCAGACAAGATAATTTTTTAATCTTTTTCAGAGTCATGCAGGACAGCTACATCATTGGTAGAGACCACCAGAATTGCAGCAGACAGGGCAAAAAAATAATAGAATAGAACTTGTTTGCATATCAAACAGTATTTTTTTCTTGCTGTAGGTAGGCTAGTCTATGACTTTAGCACTGTTGTATCATCTGTTGAAACAGCTGGTACCCGCTGTTGGTAGCGACAAGATGCTGTAGAAAATAATCCTCTAGGCTTGATGCAATTTTCTCTCATTCCTAAAAGCACTCTCTACTCCGGAATAAATGTGCTCTGTTTTTGACATTATTCTCCTATATGAACCTTGTGTAGCAGCAGCTCTGCTTTTCAGGTGAGATGCCCAGTTCAAGTTAGATGAGAATGTACAAGCCAAACCTGATAAGCCTTATTGAAGGTGACTTAATTCATGCTGATATCTCCATACTTCTAATTGCTCTGACTGTCCTTCTCCACCTCTTGGGTGATGGGGAAAGACTACCTCACATAGCAAAGTATCCTCATCCACAAGGAAATTGCTTTCATCAAAGTGCTAGATTCTATCAGATAAATCTGCTGCTGGAACAAAAGAAATTCTGTGATCTGTGCCTCAGAGTAGAATTCACATGTCGATTAGTTGGAGTGAGGGTGGGCATGGTGGGGTTGGCTCACAATCTGAATCAGGCTTAAGGGAGAGTAGGACCATCACTTTTTGTCTTAAAAGTCTGAGTTTCTCATCAAGAAATGCAGCATGTGTCTAATAAATTACAGATTTATTAAGAATTCCCCTAAGAATACTCAGAATGAGACGAGAATTATTTCATTATTCATTAGCAAAACTGCTTAGACTGGGGAAGCGTTTGCGGTCTGGATTAATGCGCAGCGTTATCGCAGGAGCACCCTGGGTTAAACAAGCCGCCAAATTGCTGCCGTCAGGAGATCCTCACCTGTCTGCCTGCAGCTTCCTGCAGTTATCTGGAGGTAATTGTATCCCAGCTGCTCCCAGTGCTTTGCTGATATCTTGTGTTTTAAATGGCCTGCGAGGTAGTTTTCCGCAAAGAACAAAGTCTCCTTTCTGCCTTGCCGGTCACGATGCAGAGGCACCTTATACTGGGTAAGATTCGAGAGCTCAGGGCTTTGTTTTGTGTGGCATTTATAGCAGCTCCTTCTTGCTGAGACTTTTGTGCTGCGTAAGGCATCTCCCACGGTGCTGGAAGCATCTGTTGTCTGGTTTTAATGATATTTTTCATAACACCCCTGTACGCAGCCTTATGCCGGAGCCCTTCTCTCTGGTCCCTGCTTTCACCATGGCCTGCCTCTTGCTAAAGTGGAATCATCCACTTGTCAAAGCCACACTAAGCACTCTGAAATAGTTTCTGTGAGTTTGCAGTCCCCTTGCAGGAGCCTAGATGGTTGTCACTTGCTGACTCTCTCCCTCTCCCTCTCCCTCTCCCTCTCCCTCTCTCTCTCTCTCAGTGTATGTATAGTCCACTGTAGGTTCAGGGTCCTCTCTCTTTCCCTTCCTTTTCTGACTGAAAGATTTCTGACGTTTCACCATCTCTGTTAGTTTTTTAATTTGCCACTGCTGGAGATCTGCCACTTCTATAATAAAGGCCCATTTTCCCCATCTAGCAAAAAGTTGTTGGTTTTTTGTGTTTTTTTCCAAAAGAAATGGAGGAAAAGGTTTCAGTTTTTAGGAAACCTTGAACACTCTCTCCTTGCCCTTTGTTATTTGTCAGTGGAGAGAGATTGTTAGACTATTTTAGCCCAACACTCACTTATTTGGATTTCCAGCCCCTCTATTTCTAGGAATTTGTCACTGCCTTTGTGCAACTGTTCTGGCCTTTTCTGGTCTCCTGACTTTCCCCAGGGTTTAATAAAACGTAATATTTTCTCAACTTCTTGGATGCCCTCAACAATAATTCTTACAGCACAGGGGTATAATAATAATTTTCAATTCTACTTCGATCTTTTTATATCCTTCCAGCAGTGAGTGGATACGGTCTTGTGAGAATGTTTATATCGAGTTGTTAAGTTTATTGAAACCTATTTTGATTCAAAAGTAGGATATCCTTTTGCCAGATATGCTTTTCCCAAGCTGTGTGAGTGCCTGCTGTCTCTAAGGCCTAAATTCAGTGAGCATTTATGCGTGTGTTTAATTTTACAAATTAATTTCACTGGGACTGTCCCTGTATAAGCTTTTGAGGAATCAAAGCCTTTCTGATGCTACGTTCTTCCTTTCATGCAAATCCTCTCTGCTATGGGGTCATCTAGTAATGTCTTTAAGGAGAGGCTCTGTTTAAGGTGTGCTGCAGGACAGGCACCTGAAGAGACTCTGTCCTGTGTTCCCTGAGGAGCAGGGGTGGATCTGTGGGCTCACCTCGGAGCATGGGGCTTCTGGGCTCCTCTGGCCCAGAGTTAATGACCAATAATTTACAAGAGTGGAGTTCTGCTGCAGGAAACACCTGGTCAGGGCATGATGCTCAACAGATCATAGAATCACAGAATGACAGAATGGTTTGGGTTGGAGGGGACCTTAAAGATCATCCAGCTCCAATCCCCTGCTGTAAAGTTCCAATTTCCCGTTTTACGCATGGAAGGGTGATCCCAGTTGTTTTGTGGTTTATTATAGGAGTGACAAGAAAGTTCCCTGAGCACTTGGAGGAAGCTGGTTAAACCCTCCATCCTTGAGAGATGGGAGCATTGAGTGAAAAATCTGACCCATGTGTCTTTGTCATCTTCTGACCTTAGGATAGCTTTATGTAGATTATTTAGGTTGGCTTTCTTTATTTTTCTTTCTTTCTTTTTTTTTTTTTCCCCCCTCTTATGAGGGAGTGTGTGATAAGGCAGAGGAGAAAGAAAATGTAAATCCAAACACAGACCTCCAAAATGGGTTTGGAACAAGCTAAGCGCTCTCTGTGATTTAAAAACAGTGTTTGGGTTTCTCCTTCTCACACTTTTGCAAGCTGTGGCTGTGTATACATGCACAGCTATTGCAGCCTCAGAATCACAGTGGATCACTTTAAAGATTAAACTATTATTTTCTGAATTAAATCTATCATGAAAACATGGCAGCTTGTGGGTCTGCTTTCAGTCATCCCTCAGCATTAAGACCTTGAAGTTAACAGGTTTTTTCAAGGGTGCAAACAATTCTCTTTCTTCTTTGGATGCTGTTTAAAGTGGGCGCTTAACTTCTGCAGCATGCTTCTTGTCTCATTAATTTTTAGCCCAGTTCTACATCACACATGCAGTAAAAAAGGGCCATAGAAAAGTGATTAATAACTTATTTTCCCTGAATCCATCCCTTGAGTTTCTGGAGCTGTTCATTTCTGTACCAGTGGTAGATATTGAGCTCCTGCTTTCTGTTTAAAAGCGGGATTATGATTATTATGGGGAAATGACAGTTAGCTGATGAATAGGTAACTTTATCAAGATTGTTTTCATCATGCTGCTGTGATGAGGAATAATCTGTAATTAAAAAGCTGTGTTGAAGTTTTTAGTCTGGAATCATTCCACATTTTCTCTGCCAGGTATGTTTATTAATGTCTTAATTTCAGTTTTGCATTTGCCCCTTACTAAATCTATGCCTTGCTATGCAGTACTGAGTATGATCATTTTTTATATTCTCCTTGTCAGTTGGGAGATGACCAAAGATAGGAGTGTGAATTCAGTAAACTTCAGAACTGTAAAAAGGTTAAAATCCTTTATCTCCATTTAGATGCATTTTGGAATCCCTTTGAAACTTAAGTAGCAGCAGATTAAATTTTTTTTTAAATGTCTGAATCTTGATGAATATTATGAAAAAATGGTTAAAATTTATTTGCTATTGTATGTTTAGTGTCATCGCCAGCAGTGAAAGATTTAAATGTATTTTAGCATCTAAGCTGTCACCATCAGCTATCCCACCCAGAGACTTCAAATTTCCTTATGCAATCATTTGAGATTCTCTGCAAGATTAGGAAAGCAGTGCTTTTCCTTGATTCACATACAAACTTGTTCCTAAAATTTTGCTTTTTTAAAACTATGGCACCTAGAAACTTCTTTTCATAATAGATACTGGACTAGGGCTCCAGTGAAGGCCACGGTAGACTGGGAAACCAAAGTTTCTCTGTAAGTCCCAGTTGTTCTCTCAACCTTTGGACAGGGGCTCCTGACAATCCTGCTGGGTGGCAGATCCCTCTCCTGCACCGTGCTTCCTTCTGGGGGCTGTGCTGCTCCCTTTCCACTCTCCAACAGTAGATGGGGATGCTCCATTGACAGAACAGATCCTCTCTGCTGCCTCAGAATGTGACAAAGAATTAATTGTGCAGTTATTTAGACTTCAGACAGAAATGCAAGTCCCCATCCCAAAGACTCTGATGCTTATCAAGTAACATCCCAGATTATCTGTGCTCTGCTGTGTGTGTACTGTGTGAGGCAGAAACATTACAATTTAGAAATTGCAATCTGAAGAGACCCTTGCCTTTTTGTGTGTTTGTTTGTGACTCCCATTACTCTGCCTGAAGGAACTGTGTGGTGCATGGCGGCCTTGGCAGCTGACTACAGGAGCGGGGAAGCTGCACTTTTCCCAGGGAGTGTCACCATACATTTTTCAGTGCCACCTGTCTCGTTTGTAGCAGTGATTGCTGCCTTCTTGCTGGATAACCTGGAGGAGGGAGTGACTGGCATCACAGCCCTTTTCCCACTTCAGGCATAATGAACTTGGTGTGACAGGCAGAGCTGGGATCGGGATTACAGTGAGGGGCAGAGTTTAAATGGTCAAAAGTGACTGGGAATGAGTACGTGGATGTGACTGTGGAGGGTATTCAGCTCTATATCTGGTGTTCACAGACTAAGCTGAGCAATTTCTTGCATGTATCTGGTGAAGTTGGTGCTGATGCTGACAGGAACATCTGTGGCTCTGAGGAAGAGACTGGGCTTGCAGTAGCCAACCTATTCATCGAGCAGAACTGGGGGCTGGTAGACTAGAAATTGTCTTCTGTTTTGGGGTTTGCCCCAGGCCCCAGCCCTGTGTTGCTCCCTTGCTTTTTACACGCCCTGGATCCTGAGCCTCTGCACCGGAGCAGCAGTGCTTGGTCTTTGCTGATACAGAGAGTTGTTCATCTTCTTGTGTCTTGCTGTGCAGAGCAATAAGGGTTTCAAGCAGGCAGGGCTTCTGGTTTCTGGAAAATAAGCTAACAAACTCTACTTTGCAAGATTACCATTTCCTCTTACTATTTTTGGAAGTGTTTATTTTAAAACCCTGAAATTAATCTCAGGCATGCCAAGCAGCACTTTAAAGGAGGAGGGGTGATGGGGCCTGGGGAGGAGGGAACTAGAGGAGAGCTTATGTCACTGAGTTTTCTTCATGTAATTGAGTTTGTTCTTTAATCACAAAAAACAGTCATTTGGTTCTGAAATAACTGTCATTGCAGTACACCCTTCTCTCTTCTGTTTCCTGCCATTTTTGGCAAACACTGCATACAGTACAAAGGCCTTTGCAGAGTTATTAATCATGTTTGGCAGCCAGGCTGCACTAATCTACTGTCTGAAAGGAGGGAAGGTACTAACTTGTGTGTTTTGAGATGTAGTGATTAAAGCTCTTTATACCTTTGTTTCTGCAATGAGAACTGCAGGAGAAAACCGGATGACCATGGGAAAAGCAGAGCTCCTCAGCCCTTCCCTCCATTCTGTTAATCTGTACTGTGCTGGGACCAGAGCTGGGTCAAAATGGACACGGTTTTGTGGGATACAGTTGGTACAGAGCACCGGAGAAGTGGCTGTGGTGGTGTAGCACAAATTTCACAGCAGATGTATGGGAAGGGAAAGACTTTGTACAACTTGCCTTAGGGACCTGGTGATTTAGGAACTGGGAAGGAATAAGAACTTTCCAGGCCTGATTCCCATCAGGAATTTTGAAACAAGGATCCCTGCTGAAGGCAGATAACTGGATGGTAAAGGGATCAAAGCCTCTTTCTTTCCCTCCAGCCCAGTGGCCACATCCTTTATGTCTCCGTCTGGAATGTGTCAGGCATGGAAAAGTGGTGCCAGTAATTCAGAACTTGGAGCCAGCAGGAAGTGACTGCATGTGTGTGCTGTACACCATCAGTCAGATCTCCACAGATGCCAGGGTGGCAGTTCACCTGCAAATAAAGCCATTGCTGTGGCTCTGAAAACCCTCAAATTTCAGCTGTACCTGAAGTTAAAGCACTGACATACATTAACTATTCTGCATCTGAAAAATGCAAAAAGAAGCTGAGTGCCAGCCTCAAAAATACCTGCAGTGTCTCAATTTTGGGTGCAGATTTTTCATCTAATTCTATGACCCAGAATGCAGGGAAAAGAAGCCAGATCTGTGTTTACAAAAGGATTGCTCATGGCAGACAAACTTGTGGTGATTTTTCACTTCATTGATGGCCAGCACATGATGCTGTGCAGGTGACACAGAGTAGAATAGTGGTACAGGATGCTCCTGGACAGGAATAGTATGATCCATCCTTCAGTTTTTTTATTTTCCTTCACTCCTTTTTTATTCATATACAGTGCTGTGCTTCTGTTAGAGGCTTCCTGAGCAGGTGGATTTTAAATGAAGTTTTCCTATCTCCAAATAATTGAAATGAAAGCTAATGGTTTTTGTCACTTCTTGTTTAGTGGAAAAAGTGGTCTAGGTAAAGATGCTTCTGACTGTTTGGCTTCTTACCAGTGGTAAAGAGCTTCTTAAGGAGTGTTAGCAATTTACTCAAGGTCTGCCTAATCCATCTCCAAGAGAGTTAATGCACTTATTTATTTTTTAAAAAATCTGAAGTTACAATGAAATGGATGAGTCAACATGGGCTTCTCAGTTTACCTCAAAAAATTGAAGCCGAAAGTTTTGGGTAAAACAAAAAGATATGAACATGGTTTTTCACAGGAAAAATATTCTCTATTCTGGCTGAGAAGTTATGGGTCATCTTCCTGTGGGTAAGGAAGGCCGGGACCAGTGATATTCCAAGATCACATTTTCTTCATGTGCCTCGAAGTGACAAGTGCACCGAAAACTCGGGGCTAAGCAAAAAACTTGATCTATTTTCTCTTCTTCAGTCTGAGCTGGTCTTTGTTTCAGTTACCTTCTGAGACTTTTTAATACAGTAAGAAATGGCAAAGGCTGCAGATTTCTTTTCATGGAGTTTGTATACAATGGCTTTAAACTGTATTAATTTACTGCCCTGAAAACATAATGGAACAGTAATGACTCTGTGATCTGCAGTGGAGCTCAAAAGAGATTAAATTCCCTCTTTTGCTGTGCAGGATGACACTGCGTGTTGCATCACACAACACAAAAATAGGTCTGAGGTACCTCTTGAATTCGGTGTTCTACATAGTGAAATTAGTGTGTAAGAGAGGTATAGAGAGGTCCAGCCTTAATCTTAGTAGCTGAAAAACCTCTGTAACAGCCAGTGTTTTTAATAACTAAGATTTTTCAAGTAAGAAATGATTTAATGGAAACCAGAATAGTTTATTAAATCATTTTCCTGCTCAAGATTTCTAAGAGTTCTGGAATCTATTCCATTTGTATTTCAGATTTTTATGGGAGAGATTTATTATTTCTTTTAGTTTTCTCTAGTTTCTGTCTTATGGTTTTGTTCTCCAAGTACTTTGTTTGTTTGTATGTTCCCATTGCATTAAACCTGATGGAAAGATTCTGTTTTGAGCAAAAAACTCTTGTTTGCAACTTCTGTATCTTCCCCCTCTTTCTTTAGAAGTGGTCTATGCTCCATAGATCAGAGTAGAAAGACATTCTCTAGTTGTGATTTTTTTTTTCCACATTGAATTTGTTTTTTCATCTGTGTGCCTCCCTGTTATCCAGAGTATCATGAGGTGTCACTGGGGATTTGCATACCAGCCACTGGATTCAAATTTACAGTTGCTGGGCATTGGCCTTGGATTTATTGGTATTATTGACCAGACTGGATGCTACCCCTGAGGAAGTGATCTCGTGCACCACTGAAAATGCTGAACACACCAGCAAAGCACATCATCCTTTGGAGCACCAAGAAGGGATGAGCAGCTGCTTGGGGTGCCATCCCACCCTCCATTCCCAAGCATCCCTGGGGCACTGAGATGCATAAGCAGGGCCACAGCGATACTGGGAGCCCGCAGGAGCAGACGCTGCTGAGTCGCAGGGTTGTGTTTATTGGACTGGTTAATGTCAGCTTTTCCTACGTTCCTGCAGCCCTGTCTGGGGTGGGCTGTCTCCAGACAGTCCTGACAGCTTGCTCTGAATTTTAAGATGAAATTGTGGGGTCATCTCTAAATGAAGTCTGTATTTCTGTATTTTGGTGAAGAAAATACGAGTGTTCACCAATTTCATTATCATGGACTAGAGGGGAAAGTGAGACGGATTAAAATGGCTTTCTGTGCCTTACTCTGCATCTTTTCTGGTCATGATCTGGACACATTTCCAGAAAGTTTAGGAGTAAAAGTGTTCTTTGCTTCCCCAAACTTTGGATGTTTGCCCAGCAGGGTAAATGCTTGTGTCTGAGGGTGAGGAAGAGAGAAAGCAAATTGTTCACGAAGTCCTCAGTTAAGGCTTGACCTGCTGAACCTGTAGAGTTCAAGAAAGTGTAAGTATCATCTTAACAACCATCCAAAGTTAAATATTGTCTCTGTTTCATAAATCAAACAAACCAGAGGAATTCTTGAGGATGGACAGAAAGCATAGCTGATGCAGGCATTTCTCCCTCTTAAGAGAGGGTAAGTTTCATACTAAATCCTGTTTTTTACTGTCCTGAAATTGTGCTACTAATTCAGTATTTTTCACTGCTGCTGCATTTTCGTGACAGTATGTCTTAAACTGCAGTCCTGAGCTGTTAAATTCTTTTAGCCAATATATTATATTTTCTTTTTATAGAGTACTTTTATAACATGTTGAAGCAGCAGTAGCTTCACCTGTCCAAAACTTCTAAACTCAAAAAGATGAAGGTCACAGCTGGCATTCCCTGAGGAGGAGCCTGCTTTGAAGAGAGGTGAAGTGAGACTGGAAGGATTCTTCTCTTCCTGGATATGCCCAAGCCAGGTGCAAGATACTCAACAGTGAGCTCTTCAGCAGGGAGCTCCACATGGACAAAATTATATGGCTAAAATAACACCATGGAGCCTACTCTGTATCTGGCTTCCTCCCCTGTTAAAAGAACCTTGTATTTAAGAGGGCAGTAGCTGTTTCAAAAGGTCCCTCTGCAAAACTTTATTCCCTGGGCACCATCTGAGCCACGGACACATGAGTCTGGGGTGGAGAAAATGGATTTACAAATCCTGACTGTATATGCTAAGGGTTTGTGGTGAATAGTTACATCCCCAGGGCTGGGAATTGTCTTGCTGCATCCGTAACTCACAGTGGGTTGTGGCTGGGATCTGGATGCTTTGACACCATGGTACTTTGATTAACCAAGAACGTATCTATTCACACAAAAAGCTGCCACTGTGGCTCTTCTTTTGCTGCCCAGAGGTGAAGCAGAGATACTTAAAAGTCCCTCTCAGCTGACTTAGTTGGTGAAATAATAGAAATATTTACAATTGCTTTTGGTTATTTGAAGTCTACGGCTATCTTTGGTCCTATGCCTTTACCTATAAACATTGGCTTTCACACGCACATCATATCATTGCCTGAGCAAACAATGACTGAAAGTCCAAATTCTATTGTTTGCACAAGTACCACTTGACATGTGAAAAAATTTAGAATTGTATGATGTACAACTGAGCCTTGTCTCCTCAGGCACTTGAGTGGAAGAAATCACATTCTGAGAGGCACCACCACATAGAAAGAGATTTTTAGATTCTAATGTGACTCATTCTGGTATCCTCCATGACAATCTTTCTTGTCTGCTAAGTTAGCACATGGGTAATGTTCGTTAAGTCACGGTGTCTCAAAGACTCTGCAGCTGGCTTCCAAGAAAAACTAATTTTAGCTCAGACATTTCTGAAGACTCAGAAGAGGTCTCCTGGTTTATCAGGTCTTTCTTACTGTCTCCCAGAAGGCAATCAAAATCTGTCTTGGATGAAGTTAGAATTTCCCTTCACCTCTGTTCTTACTGGAAGATTTTCCAGAAAATCTCAGTTCTTTTTTTTTTTTTCCCCGCATATTGAATATATCCTTATTGTAATGCAATCACAGAAAAGTACATTTTGAAGGTGTGGTATCTAATTCTTAATTTATTTTGCATGTAAATTCCAGTATTTCAAAGAGTGCAATTAAATATCCTGAGTATCGTTTAAAATATTTACAATTCTCTTAGCCAGATAAGACACAATATTTTTAGTTGAAGATATTCCCCAGACATCTGCTTTTTTCTAGCCCATATGGTGGAATGTGTGCCACATCTCATCTGTACGTTATGCCGTATAATTGCTGCCAAAAAGGATTCTAAGTTACTATCTAAAGCAAAGCTACTCAGTAATCTGGCAAAAACCCTTTCCAGAGCTCTGTCTTTTGTAACCTCTGAGCAACCAGACACCAGTGTCATCTTCTGCCCTTTGTTTTGGAATAGTGTTGGGACGTGAGGGAATCATCAGTGATGTGCTGGCTTAGTCCAAGACCCTCTTGAACAAGAGGCTATTCACAGTCCTCCAGCTGATCTGAACCTGTTCCACCAAGGACTCTTCACCAATGGATTTTTTTTTCTCGGCTCTTGTTAGCGTGATCCAAAGGCTGCTGTGAAACTCTCTTGGTTACTACCTAGAGATTAAACAACAGCAGAAATGTATACTGAGGCTGTTTTGTTGCTAGAGCTACTGTCTTCATACTGGATTCAGACTTTCCCTGCAACTTTTGGGGAGATGAGGTTTGGTTTAGGATATCCTCCAATTAAACTGTAATTTATAAACTATATTAAATGTGATTTATAAATTATATTCTGGTATTTCAGCTAGATTTAAATGGCAGACGAAAAGAGAGAAAGAGAAAGAGAGACAGGGAATCATAGAACATTAAAGGGTGGGAATGGACTTTAAAGACCATCTAGCCCCACACCCCTGCCATGGCAGGGACACCTTCCACCAGACCAGGTTGCTCAGAGCCCCATCCAACCTGGCTTTGAACACTGCCAGGGATGGGGCAGCCACAGCTTCTCTGGGCAACCTGTGCCAGGGTCTCACCACCCTCACAGTAAAAAATTTCTTCCTAATATCTAACCTGAATTCCGTCTCTCTCAATTTGTGCCCAATACTCCTCATCCTATCACTAAAGTTCGTGACAAAGGGTCCCTCTCTGGCTTCCCTGTAGACTCCTCAGATACTGGAAGGTGCTGTCAGGTCTCTACACAACCTTCTCTTCTCCAGGATGAACAGCTCCAACTTCCTCAGGGAGAGAATTCATAGGGGAGGTGCTCCAGTTTTCTTATCAACTTCATGGCCTCCTCTGGACTTTCTCCAACAGTTCCATGTCTTTCTCATGCTGGGGACACCAGAGTGTCCCAGCCAGTTCTTTCACTTTTATAGACCTCTTGATATTCTGAGGTCACCAGAGTGACCCAGTCCATCCATCAAACCCATGTCTCTTCAATTTGGAGACAAGGATGTCGTGTGGGACAGTATCAGATAGATATATAGATATAGATAGATATAGATATATATGAAATCCTTGTATATAGATTTGACACAAAAAATTAATGTAATTAAGATTCTGCAATTTGATTAGAACCTAGGGACATCCCAGGTTCATATCCCAAGTGCTGGTTGCCTTTTGCTTATGCCAGAGGTAGAAGTGTGTAAGAGTGGATGTACATTTTAGCAAAAGCTTAAATTTCTCATTGTGCTTTAAAAACTTCTGTATTACGTCTGTTCTGCAACAACAGGAGTCCCGGAGACTCTCATTTGAGCTGTGTCACCTCTCTGTGCTCTCTGAAGAATTTGAGCAGCTGTGTGATGTGTGCATAAAATGAGGGGGTTCTACTTTTACACCGGTGTATGTCGTTAATGTGTTAATTACCCAATACAGGTATCTGGTTGAGTTTAAAGTTACTGCTGAAAAGTTTCTGTACCTGGTGCGCAAAGGATGTCTTATAAGCCTCTTCTTTCTCCTTTCTTAATGATGTCAGCTTCTTCTTCATCATCCCTATGGAATCAGCTGCAGTTCCTGGACAATTAATGCAGAAAGACACATGTAGGATATCAGCTCAGTAAACCCATTTTTGCTGTATTCCTTATCAGCTAGGGTCTACTTAGATTCAGTCATTTATTGTGGAGGCAAATGATGTCTGCATGCAGTCTTCTTATTATAAAGGAAATTTTCCTTTTCTGTTGTCTAATCCAAACACGATGTTTGCAGCAGAAATATCGTGGGGAAGAGGAACTGAGCTCTTTAACAAGGTGGTGAATGTAGAAGATTGTTTTCACATCCTAATCTTGAAAGAGGTGAAATTAAAACACCATCAGCCTGCTAAAAACCCATTTCAGATTTTTGCTCACCTTAACCCTTTCCAGTTATTTTTGAAGAGTTGCCTGTTCATTTTCCACCACTGAGGGAGAGGTATGAAATGCCCTTTAAATTTGTCTGAGTCCTTTGAGTAAATCCTGTTGCTGGATCCTCTCAGTTCAGCTGTTCTCTGTTGCAGAGACCTTACAGAGCATCTTTCAATTGTTGTCCCTATTACCCATCTGTGACATTTACTTTCTCTTGCTGTGATTCTTGTCCCTTCCCACTCTCAGCAGAGGTGGGTGGTGGAGAATAATTGCACCCCTTTCTATTTAGGTTTTGGTGCCTTTCACCAGAATTTTTATAGACCTCTTGATATTCTGAGGACCTGTCTTCTCCTTTCCCAAGTGTATAATTATTCTTGTTATCTCTAATTAATATGTGCATGTAGGTATATCAAATTAATTCCTTCTCTTTCCTTGCCTTATTATAGCTCTGCAGTAGGGGCAGTTTTGTTATTCCTCCTCTGATGAAGTTCCTGGGAGTAGCTGTGTAGCTCTTACAGGCCAAGAACCATCAACATAGACCTAATTCTGACCTTTCTGCTTGGCGCAAAGAAAACTGAGGTGCTCTAGAAACAGTGCAGCAGACATTCATCCCACTTCTTGTTTTCCCACTGGGACATGATGGAGGGAAATGTGGGATGGATGAGGGACATGATGCCCCTGATGTGTTTCGGACCCCTCCATTATTGCTTAAGAGAGAGCTCGTGCTGTGAGGAGGGTTTGCTGCTTTTTGGTAGGGTCACCACCCCAGTTAGAGGGCCCTGGTCAGCATGGTTGGATGGCAGGTTGCAATGAGATGTTGGATAACATTTTGGCAATGTTCTGCCAAAAGCTGGCTTAGAGAATAAAAGGGAAATAATAACTTTTCAACTGTATTTTTCTTGCAATGTAAGTTATGTTCGCTTACACGTATTCAGAGTATGACATGCCAAGACCCTCTGAGGTGTTGGAGAGATCTTTTTAGATAAAAAAACAGATAAATATGTATCGTAGAATGATGGAATGGTTTGAATTGAAAGGGACCTCAAAGACCACTTAGTTCCAACTCCTCTGTCTTGGGCAGGGACACTTTCCGCTAGACCAGGTTGTGTATAAACATATATTGGGCCTTCAATTCAAGGAGATATTTGCAGTGCTGTGCTTTAAGGGACAGCTTATGGGATATGTTGGGCTGGAGCATTCCAAGCGTGGTCGAAAACGACATTAAATTGCAGAAGTCCATTAAAAAGCGTAAAACAATGCAGATTTTGGGGATGCATATGTTCGCATTTTTGTGTCTTATTGGCACACAAAGGAGCCGGACTGCAAAATGTTTCTGTTGTATCTATTTTGTTCCCCTTTACAGTTCTCCACAGGGTGTCAGGAAAGACGATGGTGACAGAGACCAAAGTGCTGCTGTCGCTGAGAGGGGGCTGTGCTTTCCTCTGCCACTGCAGAGCTGCAGGCAGCACTCGCCTGTGGGCACAGGGACTGGCCAGAGAGGAGCATCCACAGCTTGGCTAACGAGCACCAATTAAAAACCTGACCCAGTGTGACAAACATGGGCACGAAGGGTAGAAATTACAGGTGAGGAGCAAACGGACGAAAGCTTTTCAAGTAGCCTCTTATGCAAATAATGCAAAAGCCTTTCACTTGCCCATATTAATCTTGAAGAAATTAGCATTTAATTTCTATAATTAGCCTTCCATGCACTCCAAGGAAGCAACCGTACACTTACACACTCACTCCCGTTTCTTTTAAATCCTGAAGGCTTTGCCACTCAGTTGCTAAGGGGAAGCAAAGATTGGAGTCGGAGAGGAACAAAAAGCAGAACTTGCTCCCAGGTGCTGGTGAATCATCAGGAAAGGAAGGTTTTTAATAATGTCTAAAGGAAGGCATAGGGGAAGTGTGTTTATGTAAATTTAGTTTTCCTGAAAGGTGCAGAGCCTGACAGAGCAGGGACTGCTGTCCAGTGAGTGCAGAGGACCAGAGGGGACAGGGCTGGTGTTGTGTACGTGTCCTCTCTGCCTGAGCCCCTCCTGGACAGGATGGTCCTGAGCATCAGACCAGCACCCCTGGGGTTCCTTTGGGAAATGAAGGGAGTCTGTTCAGTGCAGAGAAGAAAGGGGGCTTTTAAGAAAAGAGAACACCCCATGGAGGCACGAAGTCTTAAATCATAAGAAAATTGACCAAGGTTTTCCATTTCCTTAATTTCAAAACTAGGAAGATACTAGGTGGAGCAGTAAACTAATGAATAAAAAGATGAGAACTGGAATGAATTCTCTCACATATGTTGATGATAACTGAGTCTGTGAAGTAAACCTAGGGACTTCTATGCCATGAATTTCCAAAGTTAGTTCTGTTTCTTAAATGTATATTTCAATATTTGCACCATAAATCTGATCCTGAGAGTTGCATTTTTAGTCCTGTGGCTGAAATTCCCCTGTCAGCAATTGATGCAGATCAAATGTTGAATTTCAAATATGTGCAGCAGTTCACAGATCAAAGATTGTGCATGGAAATCTTAGCAAACAGCTAAGAAAAAAATCCTGTATTCTGCTTGTAGGTAGCTGGCAAACAAGAAGAGCTGGGGGGTGGAGAATGACTTGAGCGATTTACTATGAAATATCTACTGGGATGTAGTTTGTCATCTGTGGCTGAGCAACATAAAGTGCTGCTGCAGCTCTGCCAATAAAATACTGATAGTGGAATTGCTGCCCAGCTGGAGCTTTCTCAGAAAACAGATATAATTATTTAGATTCTGTAGTCTTTGGACATTGATCATGTCAACAAAGAAATCCCACAGTCATTAGGTGCCAGGTGATCTATGTTACTGTTCTGTAAGGGGTTCACACTTACCTGCTGCTCTCTCAGCAGCTTCTGCCATGAGCCTGGAAAGTGTTGAGTGATTTTATTCCAGATCAGAAGAGCTGAGCTGACTTGAGCACTTACCAGGGTTTGGGTGTATCACCTTCCAAGCTGTGTTCAGCCACCATTGCAGCCTCCTGCTCCATGCGCTGTGCCACGCAGGCTCTTTTCCTCAGGAAGGGGTTTTCCTTCCATCTAAGCAGTTCCTTTTTTGTGGATGCTGTGGCTTGATCCAGCTAGTGGTAGTATCCAACACACATATCTTCCTGGAATACCTTCTCTGCCCCAACCTCCCCACAGGAAAGACTGCAGACAGATGAGAATGATCAATTAGGAGAACTGGACCTCAAGTGTTGCTGAAAATCAACTACTCAAGATAAAGGACAATAGGCAAATGAGAAGTTTCCAGGATGGTCCTCTCTTCCTCAACCCACTAAGAAAAAAAAAAGTTGATATTCTATTTCTACTGACTGTGCCAAACCACCACTTGGAGATGGAAGTAGTATCCTTTCATCTAAAAGGAACTATAAGAATTAAACAGTAGCCAAATGTCAGCTTGGTTAGTCGAAAATATTGCTTCTGACTTTCTCCTGATGCTCAAATACTGCAAAACTTTACCAAGGAGATTATGTTCTACCCCTATTTGTCTGGGGATTTTGGAGCCTTGTTCTTTCACTTGCACACAGTGAATGACCTTGTCTTTCTCCTTCTGTTCTGCAGCAGATAAACTTCACAGCTTTTAATACCTGTTATGGTTTTAGTGTGGTGTGCAAGCTTTACTCTTGCAGTATGATTGCCATAAAAAGTGTCCTCCATTTTGAAATATTTTGTTAGATTAAGGTTTTAAAAACAGAAATTCACTTTCTTCTCTTTTTAATGCTCTTTAGTATTATTTCCTCACCCCACTGCTCCTCTTCTCTCCACTGAGTCAAGACTCCGCTGAATATGTTGCTGGTATTTCATCTTGGTTCTCTGAACATCATTACTGGGTGTGATGCAGGCTCCAGAAGGTTGTTGATTATTTTTGTTAGTGTCTTGAAGCTCATGAGTGAGCTGTCTGGCTCAGAGCTGGAAATGGAGCCATTCCTTATGAAAACTTTTTAGGAGGGAGAGGTATAAGAGCAGAGTCATTTCTTCACATCCTAATATCAGAGATGAGAAGCAGTTTGTCTTGCTTGCTCCTGCTTCTAACAGTCCCGCATATTTTGGATAAGGAAGTAATTTAGGACTAGAAATGTTACCTGTTAATTCCATCTGAATTAGGTAGACTGAAACTGTATAATCCAGAAACACTGAAAATAAAAGGAAAGCACCGGAAAGCTACTGGTGCTTGAATTTTTTGTTTTGTTATCCCCTACAAACAAACACAAGGCTTGATGATTCAGTGCATCTGCAATTTCAGAGAAGTATACTGGAGATTAGAAAGGGAAAACAACATTATACTGCTATGCAAAGCCTGCAGCGGGCAGGAATATACTCTCATACTTTCTGTGGGACATAAAGAAGTAAAAACTAAGCAATACCTCATCACCTTGGATGAATTTAATTTGTTCAAAAACATGGGTCAATTCAACAATAGCAAGTGCTATTTGAAGTTCAATATGATAAAGGTTTTTTTTTTTTTTTAAAGAGTTTATAACCAGATATTTTATTCAGTTCATTCTGTGACTTCTCCTAGAAAACCTAGGAATAGATTATCTGGAGAATGTGACTGGTATTTTACTTGCTTCTTTCTTCCTCTGCCTTTTAAAAGCAAAGCACGTGGGAGTGTAGGAAGAATACCTTCCAGTTTCTCAGGCATTATTTCCCTCAAGATTATTATGACAATACCCTGGCAGTATTTTTGTATATGTATATATGCACCTTGAATTGAAAACACCAACAAAACCAGAACTAAAAACAGAATCTAAACCTCCAGGCACTTGTTACATCTAAGTAAAATTCCCTGATGGGCCTGTGGTGGGATGAGAAACAGTGGAGCACTGCTTGGAGGGCAGCGTGACAGTGAAGTCCCTTGGAGCAGTCTCCTCCACCTGGACAGGGCTGAAGAAGGTGTCAGGAAGGAAGAGACCAGAGTGCAGCAAGTATCTGCCACTGCTTCATGCAAGGGGAGGAGTTGCTGCCAGGAATAGTTCCAACATGCTTCTTACAGAACTCTGTGCTTTTAAAAGCTCTGAGAAAGCAGCAGTAGCGTGTAGCACAAGCGAGTTGCTGTACACTTGCTGGTCGTGTTCATGCTGTTCTGTCAAAAGGGCCCATCTGTGTCCTAAAAACCAAGATCTCGGGCTGTCTCTGTCATGAGTCCTTTAGCTTACCCTCCCAGGTGCTTCCCCTGGGAACTTCAGGATATTCAGAGCATCTCAGGAAGGCCACACCTATGTTCTGCAGGATTTTCTTCCCTTCAGTCTTGATCTGGTCACAGGTATTGTACCAAGCCGTGTGTCTGGACCCGTGCTGCCACTGAGTACCCCTCTAGAAGGTCATTTATAAAAAAAAAAAGCTTCTGGCCTCTGAATCACATCTACAAGTACAGTTATTATTATTATTATTATTATTATTATTATTATTATTATTATTATTATTATTATTATTACTACTACTATGTGGTGCCACCACATGCTCAAACCCCAGGCTGGTAACCCTCAGTGCAGTGTGGGCACAGGACCTCCTCTTGAATCCTCTGTGTCAATTTTAGGGACTATGAGCTGGGGAGAAGGTTGGCAGTGACCATATCAGCCCTGAGAGCCCCTCCTGGTGAATCTGCAGACCAACCTTCCAATGTTCCTGAAGCCACCAGTCCAGGGCTGAGGGACTGCAGGGACATGTTGCTGTTGCAGAGCTGCTTCAAGATAGAGGAGAGGGCCCAATTTGTGGCCTCCCAACCCACCATTTTTGGGAATTAGAGTTATTTGCTCTTTGGCAGTGCCCAAACACTGACTGTGAACATGGAGAATCTTCTTTCAAGGTGTCCCCAGGCAGAAGATCTCCATAAGGAGCCACCAGCTGTGAGCTTTTGCTGTGGTCTGTAGCAGTCCTGGAGCCAGGTTACATTATTACAGGTGAGATTATTGTCTTGGGCTCCTGCAAAAGGGAGCTGGTTTCCTTCCTTAGCTGTGAAAGTCGGAGGCCAGAGTAAAGACTTTTTGCAGTGCTGCTCTGAGAAGGAAATACGTAACCGAGAAATGAAACTATTGAGTAGGAGGCCATTGGGTTGATTGCTAAAAGCTCTGTTTTACAGGCTTGGGTGCTCAGGTACAAAAGAGCCCCGACTTTTTGCCTGTCCCAAGGGTAAATGTGTGGCGACAGTTTAGATAGAGCTAAGCTTTGTTAGCCCTATAAGCTTTTGCATCTGGCATTGGTGCACTGGCCCATACAGAAAAAGAACTGATTCTCATCCTGCTTTAAAATTCAGATCAATAAAAATTAAGCCCCTGCAGTATTTTTCTGTTTTGTTTTCTTTTTCCCTAGCTCTGTTGGAAGGATGTAGAGGATTAATTTCTCATACGGCTTCTTTCTGTTCAGGTGCAAATGAGCAGAACCAGTGACTGCATATGTTGAGTTCTCTATCATTTGAAGCTGAAGTATCAGGACTGGAAGTTTTTTCTGGAAGATGTGTGTTGGAACAGTCAGAAGCCTTGTGGTTATCATATGGGTGAACTGCTATGAAGTGTCATCTGTGTGGTTACAAGTTCAGGGCAGGCTGAAAGGCCAAGCTTTGCTTTATCTCAGGGTCTGTCCAAGCTGGAATGAGAAATTTTTTTTCATCCTATCTCCCTGCTTTGATTTCAGTGGTGGATTTGTAAATCTGCAGGACCAGAAGGAGAATAACTGACCGTCTATTCTGACCTCCTCCTCAGTAAAGTTAATAATGTTTCCCAATCAAAACACGTGCGTGGACTAAGGTAAACCATTATTTTAGGAAATAAAATTAAATAATCCTCTCTCTAATTAAGAATTACCTAAAATGGCAAATCCACTGGTGTAAAGCTTGGGAAATGAGTAGTCAGTCCAAAATTTTAATATCCTTGGGATTTAACCAGAATTTTAAAGCTACTTTTTTACAAGCCTACTTTCAAGGTTCGATAAAAAAAGCCTCACAACTCCCACCATGAAGTTCTGCTAGACTTACTATCTACTTTCAGTCTTCAAAGCATGCGTGGGTGGTGATTGATGCAGATGCATTGCAGAGTGAATATAATTGTCAAAAATGTTAAAGCTCTTCAGATTTTCTCTTTCTATAGAAAAATGAATCTACTTTTTTCTTTGCTGTGAAATGCTGAAGTTGGTATTCAGTTGTCTTGTTTATGGAGACTGAGAATCAACACATGTTGTTTTGTGAAGTTTGGGTCTGATTCCCACACTAAATGTGTTGTGGTTTGTCCAGAACTGGAATAATAGTCTTCCTTGCTGAAAACAAATACAGATTCATATCTTGTTCATATATGTAAGATGATTTATAGGTGCATTACTAACACATTTTTTAATTTGTATTTTAGTCGTAAGATCCAGTGCACATTTAAAATATATTAGTGCTAATTCTTCAGGAG
Organism: Mystacornis crossleyi; assembly: GCA_013400655.1. Lineage (NCBI taxonomy): Eukaryota > Metazoa > Chordata > Aves > Passeriformes > Timaliidae > Mystacornis > Mystacornis crossleyi. The sequence goes on from VYZQ01060547.1 coordinate 64,895, forward strand.
AAAGCTTTACCCTATTTTTTTCTGTAAGACTTACATTTATTGCCATATTTTCCTTACACTAAGTGGTGGAAGTTTTTATACTCTACAAAACAGTGGTATATGACACTTCATTTGAGATGATTTTTGATGCACCATCTTGTCACCTACTTTTATGGATACTAAGACTTACAGCCTTGTTTGTGGTAGGCACTTGCAGACACCTCCCGGGGACATGGTCTATGCCCTGATTACAAATAGAGCAGACAGAACCAGTGCAGAGTGAATCAACTTGTCTGGAATCACAGAGGAGATCAAGAGGAGAGCTGGGAACAGAAGACAGTCATCCTGCCATGCCAGGCCAGGCTGTGTGACTTCTTGTGATGTATAAATCCAAAACTTTCCGAAGAATTGAAGAGCACTCTGTTAAGAGCAAAACTTTGCTGGCAAAGCAGTAAATCAGGTGGTTTCTGAGAGTGGCAGCTCAGCAACAATATTATGATAGTTAATTATTATCAAAGTGAAAAAACCCCAGCTTTAATTAATATTGTTTTAACTGTTGAAGTGCTGACCTTGCAGCAATGACTGTGGCAGTTCAGACTCTGAAGGTATCACCTTCAGAGCCCACTATCTGCAGAGCTGTCTGGCTGCCAGCTGATGATTTCTTTCCCTGCAAACCATTTTGTGCGCATATATGAAAACATTGTTTGAGAAATTTTGGAACAGCGCTTTACCAATTTCTCTGTGTATCACAGGAAATATGTCAAGGCACAAAAATAGCTGCCACCAGAGCACTGCACTCACTTCTCCCTGCTTGGCTCGGGCTTGTGTGGGAAGCTAAGGTACAATAGCAGCAGGCTCCACCTGTGTTTGCCACTGCAGCTTGTTTACCTGCAGGGACACTGATGCACTTGGAAGAGCAGCATCTTTTTGTGCTCTTTGTCTTGACCTGAATGAGTCTGTACAATTAATTAGTGAATTACCACAGCTTCAAAGAGCTAATTTTACTTACTCTGAAGTACACCCTTCCTGAGCAAAGTATTTAAATGCATATTTTTTCTTCAAGCAGTGAATAAATTGAGAGAACCAGTATTTTGCTTTATCAGGTAATAACTGGCTAGAAAATGGAGGATTTTGGTAAACTGGGGATTCCAGAATCTGAATGGAAGTTGCAAGAGAAACAACTGGATATGAGGCAATCGTAGAAATGGCAGGTACTGGGGAAAGAAGCAGCAAAGGCCACAGACTTTTGGGAACAGAAATCACAGAACTGTTAGGTTTGACCTTGTATATTAAGCTGTGGAGGTGAAGGCAAGAGCTAGGCTTCTGAATTTAAATAGACCCAGTTTCCCCAGAATGAGGGAACTGATGGGCATATATAATTGGATGATGCTACTGCAGGGTCATGGTGGAGGTGGGGAGGTCAGCATGAAGGGAAGACTGCAGCTGCTAATGGCTCAGCAGAACCTGTTCTTTCTGGAAATAAATATTTAGAGGGGCTGGAATGACTCTGTCTAATAAAGAAATTATGCATGCAAACTATGAAAGAAAGCAGTGTTCATAAAGGCACTGGGAGGGTTACATGGAGATTGGTCAGAGACACAAAAGTGACTTAAAAGAGGGAGGAAAAGAGAAAATTTTACATGAAGTCTATAAAATCAGTTAAAAAATCATTTTGTACTCTGGAAAAACTGGTGAGAAGGGGTGGTATGTGGCTTGGTTACTGCATATTTAAATACAGATTGAAATGTGTTTGTTACAGCCACACTTGCTAAGGAGTCTTTGGAACAAAGGGACAGGGAAATCCTGATTCTTTTGTCTCACTTATTTGGAGTAGACTGCAAGGACCCTGGGAAAATGATTGTACATTCACATCATGCCATCATCTCAGTACATGAAAAATGCTTTTATATGATGCTGAAGATTTGCCACCAAACTACAAGGGCTTTACATCACATCTCCAAAAATTTTTGGCACTAACAAGGTACAGTTAAACTTCGGGGTTTCTCTGAAGCATCTTGTCTCCTTCTCTCTTTTCCTTTGTGATTTTTCTTTCTTGTGTTTCCCCTTTGATTTTGGTGTTCGCCACAGTGTGATTTCACTGGGGGTGCTTCAGTTTTAGTTTTGATCAACGAGCTTGTGACAATGTCTTCTCCAAAGGTGTCTGAAAGGAGGGTGTGTCCTCCACGAACATTGCAGTGTTTTGTTGTTTTACTCTACCAAACATTATTTGGGGGGTGTGGGGTGGATTTCAAAAGAGCCTTAGACCAGATTTTAATGGTAACTGGAACTTGTAGGTTCTTCATGAAATATTTCATGAAGCAATTTGTGATTTATTCTTGAAAGGACCTCTGGAAGTCCAACTCCCTCCTCTAATTAAGCGTAGGTTACTTCAGGTTGCTCAGGGCCTTGTCAAATACAGTTCCAAACATCTCCAACTATGGAAACTTCAGCTTGGGGTAATTCATTTCAGAGTTTCACTAAACTCACAGTGAAAAGATGTTTTTCTTTCTTTTTTTGTCTTTTTTTTGGAGGTGGTTGTGGTTTATGCCCCCAGTCTCTAGCTGGAATTACCATACTGTCCATTTTTCGTGTCCTATCTCTGTGCACCTTTGAGAAATATCTGATTGGAAATCTTGCTGGTAATTGAACAAGGGGTTTGTGTTTCTGAACATTTTTATAGTGAGGAACTGGGGTCCTCCTTGAGGTCGCCTGCAATTTTAAGCGTGGAAACACTCAGAAATCTGGTCATGACCAGGCAGGCGTGGCAGTGACAAATTCTCCTTGGTTTATTTCTCTTTCACAGTATTTGGTATCACAGTTAAATTGTGTTACACCTCAAGAACTTAGGTTAGAGAAATGCCTTCTGAATGCTGATAGAAACCAGGTTATTTCATGATAACAAAGCAAGAGTAAAACATTTATGGAAACCCAGCCTTTCAAATGCATTTTTATTTCACCCAACAATGGCAGCTGAGACATCAGGATTTTATTCTATTTCAAGTCCCTCTTAGGCTTGTCAAATAATCCAGTATTTTCCAGATTTAAAGCATTTCAATTTTAAATCCACTGAAGTCCTTTTGAGTAAGAGGGTGCCTATGTGCAATATCCACTAGACACTGGTACATAATTTCAGTGCGCTCTTAAGGGTAAGTTATTAATTAGGCTAACATAATATTCATAACTGCATAATTTAGACCCGCTAAGCTCTAAATGCAGATTTTTTTTTCCTTAAAATTGCATTCTAGCTTGTAATTAGTGTCTTGAAACAACTGAGGGATTTTCTCTTTTTCTTACCCTAAAATCAATTTTTCCTTCCATTCTAGTTATTTATAAGTGAAGCTTGATTAAAATGTGGCATTTGCAGCCAAATTCTGGGGAAGACATGGGACATGAGATACGCATTTGGAAAAATCTCAAGAAAGATGGCAAGTGAACAATTACACACAAGGAGATGTTGGAGGGAGCTTAAGGCAGAGAAATAGCACCTGTGTGGGAACTTGTATATATCTGGATGCCTTCACAGTGGAATTGACTGCAAAGGTAAGAAATTAAGGCAATCACTCTCTGTTCCTGATGACAACCATTATCAGTACCCTTCTTTCTCAAGTTGCTGAAGCAACAGTGCTATTAGCAAAGCTTTTTAATGTATTTATTTTCACCATCATTTATTTAATCTGATTCTATTCTTAGGAAAGAACAAAAGAGATAGAATTTCAAAGACTCTTTCGTGGTAGCTGAGGGATGAGGCTGGGATTAAGAAAATAAACCGGGCAAGAGAGCGTCAGGTATCTCCACTGCTGGTGTGTTTTCCTCCTTCCTTTCCCCTTGCTTTGCACTGTAGCACAAGGGAATACTGTTTTATTGACTGTGGTTTGTACTATTGATGTTCAGCTTCAAGACTTCAGTGAGGTTCAGCTATTCTCTTAGTGCTCCATAAGCACAATCTTGAAACTGAATTTCTTGAGTTTGTTCAATGTGTTGCAACTGGCTGAACAATCCAGATACAGTGCACTTCAAGTAGATTTATCTCCTTGTTGGTTAAAGGTGTATTAATCACAAAATGAGTGTACCCAGGAAGGTTCAATGCTTTTTGAGTCAGTATGAAATCAGAAGATTTGGTGTCAACACTTTGCTCTTTGGCCTTTTTGCAGCCATCCCCAGTCACCTGGCTGACAACAAACTTTGCCCTCGAGTTTGCTGGGGCGATGGCTCCTTCACTTGTGCCTGTGACAGGAATCTTCCAGTTTGTAAAATGTCTGATTTCGCCTTCAGGAGAAGGCAACCTCCAGGTCTAAGCCCGCAGTCATCCTCAGGCGCTGGAAGGGGACACTACTCCTCTCACAAACCCTTTCTTTGTGCTGTCCCATGTGATCGAGTTTTTACGTGGTCGTAAGCACCTAATGACGAGCAGCACATCCAGCTGGGGTGGTCTCATCCAGCAGAGCTGTTCTGGGAAGCAGCACTGAGCTGCACCAGCTGAGGATGTAACCAAGTTCTTCCAGAGCCTAACCTCGAAGCCTCCTTGTTAACACAGCAGCAAATGCACTCATTGCAATTAAATCTCCTTCTTCTCAAGTAAACATATGCTGAGGTTTGTGCTTTATCACTTTGAAATAAGGTTCTCCCAACTTTGCTAATTAGCAGTGTTGCCCAAACAGAAAGAAACATATGGCTCGTGCCATGCTGACTTGAAGCCTTTGGAGTTTCACTGGAGAATAATTAAAGTGATTTTGATTTACTGGCGTGATGAAGTGCGAGCCATTCTCATTTGGCCTTATGTCTAGAAGCTCTGAGACAGTAAGGTACCTTAGCAGGAGAGCTGTAATAATTAACACGAGCCAGATTGTTATTATTGAGATAGCTTTGTTGCCGTTAACAATCATTTGTAATTATCAAGAGGCTTTACATAATCATGCGAAAATCTCACGTTTAGCTGTCGCTGGAACCTCATGGTTAGTTTGTCTTGGTTCAGAGTGAATGATTGAGAGATTGCAATGTTTCAGTTCTACTTGGAATCATGTAGCTGTTTATAATGAAAAATCTCTCCTGTCAAATGAAATCCTTTCCTTTTTTTCTGATTACACCAAGGAACATGCTGTCCAGTGCAGATTTTTGGAGGTATATATTTATCTTCGTTTTTTCTTTTTGAAAACAGATGTGCATGGAAAGTGCAGATTTCTTCACTGAACAAGTGAAAAATTTTAAAGGTAAAGTTTTGTTTAAAATATTCAAAACCAGGTCAAAATATTCCCTGGATATCAGACAAGAAGAGAAGCTGATATATGTAAAAACTCAGCTTCCTTCTAGGAATAAGTTAAGGCAGAAGCTTTACCAGCATGTATGATTCACTCTGTGCTCCTGATGCTCACCATGAACTGGAAATAAGTGAGCTTGTTTGCACATCGTTGTAAATTTTACTCCTCAGATGGCTGTTTAACAAAAGGTGTGTCATCTCCTGCAGGTTACTTAATATAAACACAAGCTCCTCCTAAAAAATTGAAATTAAACTGTGTGATGTGGGCAGTGGATGTCATAAATATACACGTATAAATATACATCTCTTAGAAAATGCAGAATAAATAACTGATGCCAAAACCTTTGTTCAGAGCCAAATGGTGTGAAAACCATGACCTAGGAAGAGTTTGAGCTTCTTGATCAAGAAAGTTTTGCCAATTCATTTTCAAAACAGATTTCTCTTGATTCTGTTTAATGTAAGCCTCTAAAGATGCTCCAAGGTGTCTGCATCTGAATCTGCATAAATTGAAACTAAAACCAAGCCATGGTTTGGTTTGCATTCAGGATGAAATCTCAGGTGCATGGCAGGCTCTGGTGAAGCTTAACAAGTGGAAGGGTGTCTGGAACCAGGTATGTTCATGAACACTTGGTCAGACAGAGTCTGATGAGGACAGTTCCTCTTGAAGGCTTCATCCTGCCCTGGAACTGGAATTGCTTCTTAAAAGTTTTTAAAATTGACTTCTCTCAGGAAGTGCATCTGAATTGTATCACCTCAGCTACAGAAGATGCTTGATGCTATAAATGGGACTTTGGGAGACTTTTGGACGTTTTAAACAACCAAGCCTTTAAACTTGATTTCTCTTAGTTAATAGTAGAAGGTTTCTTGATTATAGATACTGAAACTTCTAAAATGGTGTAAAAATCTTACCTCATAAGTGGAAAACTGATTTTAGTTCTGTAAATTGGTAAATATTTCATGTGTCCCTTTAAGAAAAACAGATGGAAATATGCACTTTGGGAATGTTCCTCTCTAACACCAATGAGTGTAGTAATTTAAGTAATATAGAACTGTCCTTTTTTATTTTTTTGGAGGTAGAGGAAATATACTCGTATCTAAGGTTCTCTTGTTTCATCTTACCAGGACCAAATTCTGCGTTGGAAAGAGCTCCTTCTGTTTGTCTTGGCCTAACCTACCATGCACAGAAGTCACCTTCCTGCTTTTGACCAGACCATAGAACTCATCCTTGCTGGCATCTTCAGGAGGCAGGTTCCTTAGGACTCTGGTGTGAGACAGAAATGGAACAGGACTTTGCTGGAGTAGAATACTTCATGTTTAAGGACATCAAAGATAATCTGTGCCAGGAGAATCAAGAAGTCTTGCATTTTGTATGGGCAGTTGCCACACAGCTCCCTGCTCTGGTGGAGGGCACTATATAGACTTTGGTGCCTAAATAATTTACAATCAGTTGAAAATTGTTGTGTTTCATTGCTCACACATGTTCTGCTCAAGAAGAAACCATAAAATTGATCTGAGGCCCATCCTAAGTGTGAGTCTTTGTTTCTCTCAAAGAGCAAAGCTCTCCTTCAAAAATGTAACGCTGTGTGTGACGCAGGAGTTGCCATGGAAAAATACATTGAGCCAATCATTCATGATTTATTTATAGCAATTAGATGCACATCCCAAGATCCAATAGTAACTTTGATTTAAAAAAAAAAGTCATCCAGACAAAGGATTGAAGCACATAAATTGTTGGGAACACTTGTGAGTCTGTATGGTTAATATATTATTTAAAAAATTGACTATGTATGTTCCTGGACAGAGCTTTGAAGTGTAAGTGCTGCTGATACTTGCTTCTATATTTCTGCTGCTGATAATGTTGTTGCTGTTGTCCTACACTTACCATCTGTTCAGTGCCTATTTAATGGGTATAGTAAATAGCAGTTCAAAGTGAGATTTTTCTTCTAATCATCTCTTTTGGAAAAAGTTTGCATAAAAGTGAAATGCTTTGGAGAAATCTGTACACCTGTATCTTACTGGAAACATGGTGCCCAGGATCCTTAGAGCTGGATACACTTGTCTGGGGTGCTTAAACTACTACAGACAGTGAATGCCTCCCTCCTGATGGCTTTAAATTGCATTCAGTGGAAAACCTTCTATTTATCTATTTTGATGAATATCAACCACATTTTTAAATGAGCATTAACTGTATTTCAGTGTTGATGTTTTTCAGGTAACTGCTGAAGTATCAAACCTTCTGATCTCCCACTCACGGAGGGATCTCAACATCCAAAACTGCGGCTGCCCCATCCCTGGAAGTGTTCAAGGCCAGGTTGGATGGGGTCCTGAGCAACCTGGTCCAGTGGAAGGTTTTCCTGCCCATGGAGATGATCTTTATGACCCATTCCAACCTAACCATGCTATGATATCGGCTTTATATCGGGACAATTATAAAAATCAAACAACCAAAATCACAAGTTTTTAGGTTAAAGTATTTCTATTTGTCTAATGAGTGGGGACTCTTCAGGGTTTTCTTTTTTTTTTTTTTTTTTTTTTCCTCTCCTCCAGGGACATGTTCATGGACACTTTGACTCTGTTAGCAGCTAAGGAACTTCTCTGGAGTTTATTGCCCTTGTCTTTCTATGATTATGTGGCTTGCTGACTTTCATTTCAGTTTGGCAGTTCGTGGGACTGTCAGCTCTCTTTGATGTATGGCTCCCTCAGAGGTTAAATCAATATTTTCAGCATATCTCTTGCTTTCCACAAGGGTGGTGCTGGAGGAATTCTTGTAATTTTTCAGCTTTCATATTTTGCATTGAAAATGTAACATTAAGGAACAAACTCTACCTCAACGAAAATCTGAAAGCAGCTATTGCATGGCTGGTTTCAATTGACCTGGAGTCGATATGAGGAGTAAAAAATATGAGGTTTAACTGCCGTGGAGCCAGGTAGGCAAGAGGTTTTTCTGATTGTACTTGTGCCTGTCTCATTCTGCACCAGCTCCGTGAATCAGTGGACTCCTGATGGGAAAGGCTGCCAAGCAGCCGCTGGAGCACCTGGGCTTGTGCTCCTGGGCTTGTGATCAGTCAGGATTCCTGAGAGAGGCTCCTTACTGGGGAATATGCCTTCCTCTGCTCCCAACTGCACCCTTCACTTGGTCCAGCTCCTCCTTCCAGAGGGCTCCGCTGCAACTGTGTGAGGGGTGAGGTACGTTAGGAAATGAGAAAAGGGACAGAAGACAGAGGTTTGGGTGGGGTGCCTGGGATTGTCAGGAAGCCCTTCCACAAAAGAGGGAGGCTGTGAGAACTCTGTTGGCCACACAAGCAGCGTGCAACTGTGGCTTTGAGGCTTTGTCTTTGAGGATCTGGTCTGAGCTGCTGGTTAGGGCCACACGATGCACTCAGCTGGGTGAGGATCTCACCCCTCAGCTACCTCCATATCCTTCCTTGGTTTGGCAACAGGCTAATAAACAGCTGCTCCTCAGGGGGTTTTGCTGGATCACTTTGTATGCCACAGACTGTATCTCATTTGTGTGGGGATTTCTCTGGCATGAGCAATAATTTTGCGGCCACGGAGAGATTAAAATAATTGTGGGGCTCTTCTGGAAGCAGCAATAGAGAGCTGTGTCTGTTGAGAGAACGAAACATCAGCAGTGCTGAAGCTGAGTGGAAGTTATAGCCTATTTCCTGTCTGCAAACCCAAAACTCCAAAGCTTCACAGAGAAACAAGCTGACAACCAAGAGATTGTTTTTCCTGCTTTGCTACTAGGAATTACAACTACAGGTGACTGGAAGCTTCCTTTGTCTGCAGGCTGCGAGTGTGGCAAACACTCTCCCATCTTTATTAGTGCGGCTTTCACCTCCAGTAATGTAGAAAAATGCCTGGGGTTGGGATGACATTTGGAGCTGGGATTCATCAGATTCAGCTGGTAGACATCTGCACTTCAAGCTGACTTCTTGTTGAGGCTCCCTTCAAAGCTGATGGAAAGAAATGGATATATTTAAGAAGTGATTTATTTCCTACCATGATAGCTATCCAAAATCAGTCAGACATATTGAACCTTAGAAGTTTCTCTTCCTTCATCGGTGAGAAAGGAGTCTGGACAAATAACTTTTTCTTTGTCTGTTTACATTTTGCTCAGTTAAATCCAAACATTACAAGTTGTATTTATCTAAGTAATATTTCAGTCAAAGGAGGCTAATATCTAACAGTGGGTAAGCTGTTCTCTGCTTATTGCTTTTGTGACAGAATTTTTTTGCCACAGATTCCTGCCCTGAGTGAATTGCCCTTAACCTTTCTAGAGATGCAGACATATGGACTTATGGACTGTGAATATTTGCAAAGATCAGCTGAATCACTATTAAGCTGTATTTTCCTAGACAAAAGCTGACAGGTTTTTTTAAATTTTTCTGCCCTAGAGTGAATATTTTCCAAGGTGTAGCCGTCAGCTACCTGCTACAGCTGAAGAAACAAGAAATGTGTTGACCCAGCCATAGCACAGGGCTCACCTGTGTGCCCAAAGGCTCTGTCTCCACATCACCTCCGAGACTCTCTGCAACTTCCATCCCTCCCATTTTCTTAAGCTCTGTTTTTTTAGGGTTTTTTTCATGTGTCTTTCTAGTCATACTTTTTATGCTCAGGTTTAAAACTTCTAAACCTAACCTTAAACTCCTAAACCCTAAAACTTATTTAAAAACAAATAGCTGGGCTGTGTGTGCCCTCATGCGAGAGGATGTTCTTGTGCTGTGAACAGCTGAGGCACAGGGACATTGCAGGGTTGCTTGTCCTGGGGAGGGCACAGCACAGCGCTGCAGCCAACATCTATGGGGTGGTTGTGCTTCTCTGCTGGTCATGGGCAGAAGAAGAAAAATGCAAATTTAAATTATGTTCTTATGCTGGCAGAATCGAGAGAGCTCAGATGTTTATTCTGGAGCAAATGGCAATTTAAATTGCCCTGCAGCCAATAGAGCTGAGAGACGTGTGATGGAGAGGGACTGTTCATTTCCTGGCTGGATTAGCAAGATGCTGGTCAGCACTAGGGATGTATCTACCCCAAGGGATGCCCTAGTGTCCAGTGAGTGATGACTGAAGAGACCTTTCCCTCTGTGACAGCAGTCAGACTTGTGCCCTCTGAATCTCGCCTAAGCTCATTTGTTCCTTCCCTGCAAGACTAACTCTCCTCGAGGAGGTGAGACTGATGTAATTCTGTCTGTCCCAAATCAGATTCTACTCACGGGACCCGGAACAGGAAAGGAGTTTCCGAAAATGAAGCCAAATGTATGCTCAGTAGTGCCCCTCAATGTGTATTTCCCCCCTGAATGTGTTCTTTGAAAATTACTGGGATATGAATGGTGAAGGCACTTTTACTTTGCGTGGGAGGACTGTGCATGAGAAAAGCAAACATGTTAATATTTCATGAAGGGTTCATCTCCTAATGGCAGGAGGGTTTCCAAACCTGAGGCTATCACAGGGTTGCCAGTGTTGATGAGAACTAGCAGATTTATGATCTTCCTCCCCTCACTGGCAAACAGGGAATCATCAGAAACGAAGGCAAAAGGCTTGTGAAAGCTGATGTGGGAGGCAGAAATAAAGCTGCTGAGGAACTGAGCTCATCCACCTTTGTGGATGCTGTGAGGTCTCTCTAGTGAGCTGTGGCTAAACAGGGATGGACAGATGCCAACCTCACATCCTCCATGGGCTGCGCATGGAACACGCTCTTGTTGGCACCCACACCAACAGTTTATATTCAAACAAATAACATGATTCTGTCTGTAATTCTGATGTTCCCATAGCAGTTAGGAGACAGTCAGGATGGGCCTAATTTGATATGTTCTTGGAAGTATTACAGACCCCAGTATTCACCTCTCCTGGCAGCAACACAGTGTCTGGCCATTACCACCTTCCCGGGCAGCTGCCAGGAGCTTTGGCAGGGTTCAGCTGCCCATTGTGGGTTGAGTGATTCATGCCCTCGTGTTGGGAAGTGCTGCTGACTCTGTGCCTGCTGTCTGTCCTGGCTGTGCCAGTCTGCAGAGGTGGACACATTTCCTTAGGTCGTAGTTCTTTGGTGTTGGATTTTTTTTCTTCAGTGTTGGAGTGACTTGTGACTTTTATTTATGGGACTGTAATCTTTGCACAGTTACCAGTGCACAAGATTTGGAAACATACTCTGTTGGACAATTCTCTTCTCACTTGCTTCTCACTGCCTGAGGCCATCCCAAATCCTCCCCGGTGTCTGTTCTTAAACAATTCTCCATCAAAAAGTACCTGATCGTCCTCTTCTCTTTCTTCAGCTGGAAGTATCTGACTTCACCTCATTCCTCCCTCTTTCCAGACTGTAACTAGGCTTGGATTGAAAGCAATTTGGGGAAAAGTTTAGCTGAGCCTGGCCCAAGGGTTGAATTAATTTTGGAACATGCAGTACTGTGGAACCTAGAAGAGCAGCAATGAATGCCACTTGCACTGTGACCAGGAGAAGAATCCAAAAGGCTGCAACAAAAGAGCTGTTGCCACAACGTGTGTATTCCTCAAAATCATTGAGGGCAGACCAGTGCCCTGCTCAGTTTGATGTTTTCTCAAATTGGCAACTTCTTGCTATTTTTAAACACCACAAGCATTTCAGGATGGTGTGAGCCAATGAGCTTGTCTGTACAAATTAAGATATCAAACAGCACAAATATCTCTTATAAACTCACCTAGGTTTGAGTTAAAAGATAAAAAGCTGGAAATAAACCCAGAGGCTTATTTTGTTTGTTTATTCAACAGTAGCCCTTGGATCTTGGTTTATGACTCAGATTTCTATTCCATTCCATACAAGTCCCCAAGGCTGGCAAGAGTGTTGATCTGCTGGAGGGTAGGAAGGCTCTACAAAGGGATCTGGACAGGCTGGATCAATGGAGTGAGGCCAATTGTATGAGATTCAACAAGACCGAGTGCCAGGTCCTGCATCTGAATCACAACAACCCCATGTACCACTACAGGCTGTGGGAAGAGTGCTCAATTTCTGCCAAGAGAGGTTTATATTAGGAAGAATTTCTGCACTGAAGGTGTGTCAAGCACTGCCACAGGCTGCCCAGGGGAGTGCTGGAGCCACCACCCCTGGAGATTTTTAAAATAGTGTAGATGTGGCACTTGAGGACATGGTTAAGTGGTGGCCTTGGCAGCACTGAGTCAACTGTTCAGGATCTTGAAGGTCTTTTCCTACCAAATGATTCTAAGATTCTATGAGAAGAGAATATCTTCTAAAAGAAGTGTTTCTCTTTTTTCAACTGCCTGCTGTGCAGCCTGTGTATGATACTTCCTTCCGAGGCAGGAGAATAAATACTCCCATATGTTATTAAAACACCCCTCAGCATTTGCTAGGTCACCCCAAAACCTATCCCAATTCTGGATGTAAAACTGTGTAAGTTTCACTCTTAAAACCTGGAGTTTTAAGTAATCTCTAGGCTTGTAAACTGTACAAAAGAGCAACTGAAACCAGTGCAGTCTCTATGAGCCAATTCTTTTTTGGCTGGTGAGACAACATCTATGTTAGGAACCAGTATGGACTCGTGGCAATGTGAACGTGCACCTGGAGAATGCCTGAGAGCCAGAGCTTCGGCAAGTTCACGTCACAAACTGTGTAAACTGCAAGCTTGAGCACTGCTCTCTGCTGGAGCACTACCTCTTCCTCCCAGCTGCTGTTTGTGGGGCCGCCAGGCTGTGTCACCAGCTGATGCATGGAGCAGAAAGGTACAATGCATATCTATCCTGCTGAACGTGCTGCAGACTGCAGAAGGAAATCTGTCTGCAAGCATAAATTCCTTTGTGTTGCTTTACTGCACAGGGAGCGGGGGCAAAGGCTCATTACCAGCCATGGATCAACACTAAACTTGATGGAGTGGATCACTTACTGCTGTGACACGACATAAAAAGAACATTTCTGCCTCAGGTCCTCCATGGACTAAGCTGGTTACAGAAAGGCAGTTTTTAAATTCTTGTGGCTGCTTCCTGTAACCCTCACTAAGTGATGCAGCACAGGGAAAAAGGGGGAGAGGCCCAAAGTTGTGCTCTGGAAGGCCTCAGGGAGCTTCTCCTTGTGGGAAGGAGCATGTTGGAGGATGGAAGAGGTACTGGAGTTTGAAATCATAACCTGAGTCCTGGGTAGTTCAGGGCTTTTGATAATCTGAGAAATTATAAAGAGAGCAATAAATTGAGTGGCTTTGAAACTGAGGACAGATGATTTAGATTTGGTGAGATTGAAATGTTGACCTGCACCTGAACTTTTTGTGTCATGTTTTTTCTCACAAAACAGGTATAATGATAATTTTTTTCCCCACCTTTCACTTACTTTTATTTTGAAAGTTTTATGTCAAAAATACCTCAACTATGAATTTCCACTTAGCATAATGGACCGTGCATAGCAGTTGCATTTCTTATTGGTGCTGCAAGTACCAGGAGTTCATTGCTTACAAAACCATTTTATTTTACGTCTCTATAGCAGTATAGAAAAATCAATGAACTTCTAATTAAGACTTAAAAAGACATGTAGGCTAGTACTTTAATCCTAGATCAATTTGCTTTTATTTCATAACAGCATAAAAATTTATCTGCTGAGAGCATTATTTACTACTTCAGCTTTTGGATACCCAGATACAGTATTTTGGAAGAAGTGCAATTAAACGATTTATTTCATATCCATCCTGAAACACCATACATAATAATAGTATTAAAGGAGAGGACTTGAAAACACTTTATTTGGAGTGTAGGAGGGGGAAAAGGCCCTAGATGGAAAAGACATTTCCTGCATGAAGTTCTCTTCTCTGTGGAAATGTACGTGGCACAAACTGTTGGTGTGAAGTTTTGCTCAGGTATGTTACGAATATTTGTGCAAGATCAAACAAACAGCAAAGAGCACTTTTTTAGTCATTTCATCTTCAGAAGGAAAAACCAGAGTCATGTCCAGTGAATATTGACTGGTGACAGACAAAGCTCAGTGCTGCTGGTGTTTAGTCTGGGATGTTCTGTTACAGAAACCATGCCTTTGAGCACAGAAACTTACTGGATGGTGTCTTCCCTCTAGATGCTCTCCCATATCCTGTCTTCTGGTTGGGGAGGAAATGAGCATCTGCAAGAGGTGGAAACCAGAGCATGACAGTTCTAAGTCCTTATGCCAGGTCTGTTCTTTCCAGTCATCAGACATGGAAACACTTGACAGGAATGGGATGTAAAAGTTTTGCTTTGAATTTTAGGCGCCATATTTTTGAGCTTGATATGGTTATTCGCAGCTCTACATTTGGTGTTATTTCTACATTTTGAACTTGTTTTCCAATTGTGTTTTTGAGAACTGAACTTGGTACTGTGGAGGAGTGGCAGTAGTTTGGTGAATTGTAGTGCCTGGATCCAACTGATAGACAATGCCTGAAATCACAAAACATTCCATTGTTTTCCCTTACTCCTGGTTAGGGTCTGTGTTAGCAGATTAATTACAGCTATTGAGAGGGGCAGACCCTTTATTTGAAAAGCCAGGAGGTTATCACAATGAAAACAAAGGCAGAGCTTCGTGCTGAAACAGAAACAGTGAGAATCTCAGTGCTCTCCTGGCTTGTGTAAACATAGCTGGGCCCTACAATAAAAGCATCCTGCCTCCTGGCAGAGCTTGGATGTGAGGTAACAAGAACCCCTCTACGGACTCTGCTGCAGTTGTGTCCATGTGAGTGTGTTACTCCTGACATGACATGAGACTGTAGTAGAGCATCCTCTGGGAACTGGCGCCTTCCAGGGAACATTTTGGCTGTGCCTTGGCATTTGTGCTGCCCAAGAGGAGGGAGTATGGCTTTGATGTTCACAGCAGACTGTGCCAGTGACAGCCTGTTGCAGCCAGGCTGCCTGTTTTTCTCTGTCCTGGCACTTCCTGGGGTCTTTAGTGGCTTTTTCAAGGTAAATTCACTGCATTTCCCCATTCCTGCCTGCCTGCCTGTTTTAGCTGTGAATATTGCATGTTCCACCTCTGATGTTCTACTTCACTGATTTACAGCCAGAGTAGCAATTAATCCAGTGGGAAACTGGAGCAATTTTAATTTTTATTCAGCCTGCTGATGGAATACTACAAAACAGCTTATCAGCCTAGGTGGACCCAAAATACCTTTTTTTGACTAAAGGCATCTACCAAGCTACTTGCTTATGCTAGAGAAGGTCACTGTGCTCTGCAAACACTACCAGTAAATAGCAGGATCAGTGGCTGGAAACAGCTTGCGGAAAGGACTTTGGGCACATAATTTCTTCAGATTATTTTGTAAGGCAGGGTGACCTTTAAAACCCAGCCCTAAATTTCCCCCTCAAGGGCTTGAGGTCGTTGATGTGGTAGGTTAGTTAAAGTGCCTGGTCAGTAACTGGGGGAGAGAGCTGAGCCCACATTCCCACATCCTCTGTATCTGACTAGGAGAGGAGTCAGAAACTTTAAAATGGAAAACCAAGGAAAGAGGAGGAGGTTGGCTTAGCTGGGCCAAAGGCCTGTCTAGCTTGCCATCTTGCCTCTGGCAGCAGGTGCTCGGGGGGAAGTTGTTCTGTTCCTTAACCACCAAGGTTGTCTTCATTTTTAGCAGTCCATCGTGGATTTCCCTTCCATTAACTTTTCTAGCAGCTCCTTGAATTCTGTGCCTCCTTCTGGTGTCTATAGCTCCCGTGGCAGAGCATTAAACACCTTAATTTAGAGCTGTTCTGGAGATCTGGAGAACTGCTTCCATTCTCCACTTTGCCTGATGCCAGCAAGGTTCTTTTGATGGCCTTTGGCTCTTGGACTGGGAGCAGTGGTGAGCAGTGTTTGCCCTCCCTGTGCAGTCCTATGGAATGTGGTCTAAAGCAAACACATCCCCCTCCTTAGTGTTCCCTACCAGCAAATACCTCACAGCCCCCAGGATGGCTGGGGGTTTACTCGGGGCTGCAAAGAGATGCCAATCATAGTTCAGGAGCCAGAATGTTGAATACAGTGTGAGTGCCAGTAGGAACAAAAGCATTCTCCTTCTGTATCTGTGGTGCATTTAAACAGGTCTGTGTAATTGGAACTGGAGTCTGGGAGGTCTCACCTTTGCTTTCCTTACCTCTCCTGCCAAAGAGAAATCTCCACTTCCTCCAGGAAACAGAGCCAAAAGGAAGAAAAACCTGAAAAGCAGGAAGAGGTGTCAACCCATGACACACCTGTTTCTTCAAAATTGAATGAAAGGGAAATAGAGAGCTCAAAGGATATTTTGTGATGGGCTTCTTCCTGACTTATGGTGAAATAATTCCTGTTTGTGCAGAAGGATTAAACACCCATTTTCCAAGTCACAAACTGGCCTGTGGTTTCAGAAGGAAGTCTGTGTGGGCACTGGTGGAACAGAGGAAGATCTCTGGATTTGGGTCTGTGCCATAGTTCATGTCAGGTTTTATCTTACACAGTTTACTCTGCCTGTACACCTTGCTGCCTTCTGGGTGGCATCAGAACTGAGAAAACACCAGAGATCCACAGCAGACAGAGAACCAGCTTCCTCTTCAGTTAGATTGTGACCCTGCAGTGGAGAAGCTCTGGATTTTAGAATGGTCCTGTGACAGGGCTTCACCCATCTGGACACGAGCTGGTTAATGCGCACAGTGTGATGAGAACACCTCCGTCTTCCAGAAGCTGAATTTTCTTCCTGTGATCATCTCCAAATACAGCGATGGTTCAAATGGATGCAGGGGGATTTTATCAATTGCACTCTGTGTATTTCTGGGTGGATAAAGTATCACAGGTAAAGATCAAAAATAGTAATGAAAGGAAGGAATTGACTTCCAGGGGAAGAATGGATGGATGGATGGATGGATGGATGGATGGATGGATGGATGGATGGATGGACAGCTTTTCCCTTGCTCCTTATGACTACACCCTCAGGCCTGTTTGTCCTATAGAAACAGTAGCTGAAATTTTCCATATTTTAGGAAATATTTCTGAAGTTTCCCAAAATCCGTGTGTCCCTCCCAGTTTCCTGCTGTCTAATAAGAAGGGAGCTCATGGTAAGGCAGTAATGTTTTGGAATCTTTCCTCTCTGTTACTGAAACGTGCAATTATTAAAACTGTGGAACTCAGCATGTTTTGAGATATTGTACTCCTGTGACAAATCAACTGAGGGGCTCAAAACTTTTGGAGGAGTTATGTATGTACACACACTGCCAAATGGCATCTGTTGTGCAAGTTTAATTCAGTTTGGAAATGAAGGCAAGAAAGGCAATGGTGACAGAAAGATGTGTTTCTTCCAAAAGAGATTGAATGAGGTTTGAATTTGAAATAGGAAAATTAAATCACTGCTGGACTAAAGAAGACATTCCTGTCAAAAGCACAAGCTTTGGGACCATGTCTAGAGAAAAACTGGCAGGTTTTGTGAATCCCCGGGTTGTGTTAACAAAGCCAGTCTATAATAGTTGGATTGAACTCCTTTACAAGGTGTGTTTTGTGGATGATAAAAAACTCCTTGAGACCAGAGAAGGAACAGCACAGGATCCTGGTTCACTCACAAGCAGACAATGTGAGTGCTGCTGTATTCTTAAATTGATTTTCTGACAAGTGAAAAGTAAAATGCTTTAGTTTTTTTATTAGAAATCTATTGAATTATAAAAATAGTTGTGTGCTGCATTTAGAAATGTAATAAGTTTAAATTCTGTAGGTGAGAAATTTCCTCCCCTCTTGTTATCTAACAGGTCTGGTGATAACCTCTGGTTCTGTGCTGTTTGTGTCATAGTGCAGGATGGTGAAATCAGATACTGAACTGCCTGGATCTGCTGTTATTAGAACTGATACGATACAGAGTCTGCAAGTAACACAAAGATTCCCTTTGACCTCCAAAGGCAGAGGATCAGATTTAGGAAGGAATACAGTGCTCCACAAACAGGTCCCTTGCAGGGTTGGGGAGGGGGTGAAATGGATTCACCTATTATGTTTTCTGAGCATGGGAGGATCTGGGCTTAAACTGAGCTTTCAAAATCGAAGATTAGAGTTTTACCAGACAGCTGCTCAGGATCTGATGTGAGCTCACAATAGGCTCTTTGGGTCACTCATTGCCTTAATGCAGGAATTGTGTAATATTTAAACCACTTTCTATGGTTCACATAATAGCAACCACCATGTCAATAATAAATTCCCTCTGGAATCTGCCAAACAAAAATGCTATACCTTTTTTTTTGTAGGAACTTTCTGTATTATAAATGATAGTTTATACATCTGAAAAGTAGTTTGAGAGGACTGCTGTCTGCAGCTCTGCTTTAGAGTGATGGATCCAGAGCTTTTTAAAAAATTTGTAGTCCACTTTGACTTGACTACATTTCTGGTATGGCTTTTCTGGCATGCCTCAGCATGGGGTTGACAGAAGTAAAAACATCCTTTTTTTTATTCCCCACAGATTTCAAATGCCTCAGACCTGCTGATTGCAGCACAGCCTGGACAGCAGACATTTTTTTCTGTGTGTTGCTTATGTGCAAGGTTTAAATTTGAAGCGCAAAGTGCAGACAGTAGCTTACACAGGTACAAAGAGCAGGAGTTCAGCCCCGTTTCTCTGCTGTGGTGGGCAGGTACATTTGTGTTTTATTTAACTGGTTCCCAGTAGCGGTCATGACAGGCCAACGGTGGAAAAAACATGGTTCGGCAAGAGCAGCGAGCTTTGCTCTGCTGTCCACACTGTGTTCCTGCTCAGAGGGTCCCTGAGAGTCAGCAGTGGTGGCACTAAGGACACGCCAGGTGTTGCTGGGAGGAGCTGCAGCTCCCGGAGTAAGCCAGAGTTAAGCAGGGAGAGCCAATGCATAGTTGGCTTCAGGAGAAGGGGAAAGAGCAATGAATTTGGACACTACTTGGAGCGCCCAAAGAGATGTGTCAGGCCACAAACCTAACTCCAGGGTCCTCCAGACACTCTGCATTCCCCTGCCTTAGCTTTGTGTCCAGAACTGCAGTTTGTCTCCCGCTGGCAGTCACGCATGGTTATCATCACTTGGGCTGCTCGGTACGGTTTGAGGAGCAGGAGGAGTGGTGCTGCCAGCAGAGATGCACCACAGACCTTCGGGTTAACAGTGCCTGCCTCAAAGATTTTCTGCTGCAAGATGGCTCAGTCCTGTCAACCCCTCAGCTGGAGTCCTGCCTTGTCTCTGCACATTACCTGCCCCTGCAGGAAGAGGAGACTGCAGCTTCTTTAGGTGTTTCCTTGCGCCAGCTGAAAGCCCTCCAGCAAACCTTGGGGATGTACGTGCTGCTATCCAAGGAGCCTGGGCTGGCCCATTTCTGTAAGCCCTATATAGAAAGCAGGTTGCTGAAGGACTCTTTTCCACTACTCTCTGCGTGGCTGATCCAGAAAAGGGTGGTTTTGTTGAGACTTGAGTATTTCTGCAGGAAGGGGTGCATGTGTGTGTGTGTGTGAATAAAAAAAGAAACATTAGCGCTTTCTGACGGAGTCGCGTCCCCACTTAACTTAATGACAGACACCCACCCATTTCACAGGGGTCAAGATTTCAGTATCCTGCATGCGGGGGATCTGTCAGTAATGCTATCCTCGTTATAGCAATAACTGAACTCCTGTTAGCATAGCAGGCTACAGGGAACTGCCAGTTAGCAGCTCTGTCACTTACGCTCCCTTCATGTGAGTGTTTGCGTTTGATTGCTATCTTGGTTAGCCAAGAAGGTTTCGTGCTCCTGGAATGTCCCTAGAGTTATCCTAGTGCTAAAAGAAAACGAGGGAAGAGTCTCTCAGACTGGACAGTTGAAGTCTCATGTCCTTGTCTTGAGTCTCATCTCACATGAAGATCACCTCACCTCTGTCAGCTCTCCTTCTCTTCCCTCTCCTCTTAGACCCTGTAGGCACAGAGACACTCCTGACTCTCAAACTGAAATTCAACCCTTTGCAGACTTGACTCTGCATCAGGAAGAAGTCTTCTGGGGTCTAGTCCAGTAGAGGAAAATAAGCATGGCCTGAGAAATTGGTATTGTGAGCCTTGGGAAAGAAAGAACAAGATGTCAACAACCATTTAACACTGACTTCATACTCGATGAATTGAAACTCTAGAGCTGTCAAAACCCTCTGGACACTTAACTGTGCTCGAATCATTTTATGAAAATGTCTATTCAAACAAATCTCTACAGAGGATGGTTGCACTTGTTCACAGGTGCTCTTTTATCACTCTACTCTTCAGGGCTTGGTTGGGTTTATTCCTTCTGGGACCTTCTTTTGCTTGATGCTATAGAGAAAAATATCCCCCCCCGAGTTATCAGCAGGAACTGGATCTAGTTCAAGAACAGTTCATCCTCCACACAACTAGAAAGTAAAACATTTCTGAAGTACTGCATCCACTGTGGAAACATTAAATCCTTCAGCACTGGCTCTCTAACAGAAGTCTGCATCCCCGTTGTGGTGGGCTGAAGTTCAGAGCTGTCACTGAAAGCAACAAAATCTCTCATGTTTCTCAAATACCTGATCCTTGTACTTCCTTCACGGCCCATTTTAAAAACAATGCTGATTTCCTGAGACAATTTGTATCTGTTCTCTTGCTTTCTGGTCAAGGTCTTGATAAACTTCCAGATAATGTGATGCATGTTGGGACTCAAAGCTGTTTTCATTCCTGCTTACAGGGATGTCTTGACTAAACTCTTGTCGCACTGCAAGCTTGACATGGACTCGATCTTTTTATTCTTCACACCTGTGCTACTTCTGACATGGGTAAAATGCTGCCTATTTTACAGCTTCAGAGTGTTGCCAATAAAAAGGTTGTGATTCAAGCTAGAAATAGCAGTTTGAAAACTTGCGTTTCTTCAGTTGAAAAGATAATGCTGTATGTGTTGCAAATGCTCTTCTGCTCTATAAATCTGTTTTAAAACCTGGAAAAACTTTTCAGATGGTTCTTCTTGGGTCCTTACATTTTATCTTCCATTTTTCTTACTTCTGCATTTCCTGTGTTCTTTTAATGGACATTGTATACATAGCAATGCCCCATTGCCACTAAATTTGCCAAACATTGTGCAAGTGCTGCAAATGTCCCTCACCTTCTATCGAAGCTTTAGATCTGTGCTCTAAAGTCACCCTTTCTAGACTCATTCAGGCCATTTACAGCTAAAATCCCTTCCCTGTTCTTTCAATTGGGCATCTCTGGCTGCACCTTGCACAGGAGAACACTTGAGATTTCCTGCATCCTGGAGATGTCTCCTTTGGCACTGTTGTCTGTGTGTATTTGCTGAGGGTTCTCCCTGGTCATCCTTTGTGATACGCAAAAGATACACAAACGATAGGTACCGATAGTAATTTTAACACAATCGTGTTGAAACCTGGCAGCACGTAGCTTTTCTTCTTATGAAGAAGAAACCAGAAGCTGATATTCCAGCTGTAGCTTTGGCTTAATGTGGGGAAACACGTGAAGAAGGGATTGTTTCTTGAAATTTCATAAGGTTAACCTTACTCACTGGGGATTAGGATTTGTAATTCAAAACTGGCAAAATGTTAGATGAACAAACTATAGCTGTTTCTCTCAGGAAAGAGACGGATTTACAGGGAGAAACAAGAAGTTGTTTATAGCTTACTGTTTTACCCAAAAATCTTTAAGAGGTGAAGAAAACCAGGGGTTTAACATTGGTGTGACATGAAATACATGGCAAAAGTAAGCCCCCCTTGATGTGGCTAATGTCTGATAAATTAATTAATGTCAGATTGAGTAATTAGATGTCAGCATAAGAGAGAATATGAAGTGACAGGTTTGGAATTCAAGCGTTTTTTCCAAAGGACTAGCTTGTTTCATGTGGGATTTTTTTTAGACTAAATGAAGGATCTCGGTAATATACAAGATATTGTGCAATATTTTTAAATTATAGAATATTGCTGCAATTAAGTAAGCATATTTTAATATTGCTGTGACACAAACTAATGCACTTATCCTAACCAATTGACTACTCCATATCTGTCAGATTATGTGCAAAATACATAGTTAATAAGTAAACATGAAGATGAAAAGGGGATTTTGGAGCTGTTTCTAAAGATGGTGTGGGATCTTGCCTGCTGCTAATCATGTTTCTAACACAATAGGGTTTAGGCTGGAGTTAGTTTAAACAAATTCTTGTAAGGCTGATTAACTTGGTTTGTTTGGTTTATGTGAACACACTTCTCTAACAGCTTTGGTCCTATTTAACAGGCAAGGGATTACTAGTCTGAGAAATAAGCTAATAAACTGAAGAAATAATTAGATCTTGCTAAGCAGACAGATGGCAGGGTCTTGTCCTTTGATACCAAGAATGCCAACAAACTTCTCTATTTTTACAATTAGATTGTTTCATCTGATAATTAAAAAAAAAAATACAAAAACAAACCTGAAAATAAGAACTAAAAAAACCAAAACAAAACAGACCATGGTATAAATTTTGGGGTTTTTCCTCTATAGGCAATCTTTACTGTAGCAACATATTTATCATGATGTAAAGCCTGATAAAGCTATTAGTGGTATCCTGAGTACCAAGTCAGACAGAATACTGGCATGCTGTTAAAAAATATGGAAAAAAAGAAAATTTCAGGGTTATGAAAGCTTCCTTCAAAAGCTAAGCTCTTAAAGCTAGTTGTTTTTAGGAACTAGGTCTGGTGTTGGAAGGCAAGGAGGAGAATATGGACTGGTTGAGAGAACGTGCAAACCACCAAAATAGCAGCAGAAAGACATTTGCATTTGTGCTGCGTTTGGGAGTGCCGAGTTCACAAGAGGACATTGGCTGGGAGGGGGCCACAGGAAAGTCCAGAGGCAGCACTGCCTGTAGAGGAGGGGACAGGAAGGGTCCTGCCCACCTCGGTGTGACCAGAGTTGGGTACAAAGTGGGTTGGAAGGGTCTAAGCAGTACCAAAGAAGTGTTACCAATTTGCTTATTGCTAGATGGAGAAGGGTAATATCTTAGCCTTTTAAATGGATATTGGCCACTTTCTTGCGAGTCACAGAATCATAGGATGGCTTGGGTTGGAAGGCACCTTAAAGAGCTCCGTGTTCCAACCCCTTCCAGCCCCATGGGAAGGGACACTTTCCACTACACCAGGTTGCTCTAAGCCCCATCCAGCCTGGCCTGGAACACAGAGATGGGGCATTCACAGCTTCTTTGTGCAACCTCTTCCAGTGCTTCACCACCCTCACAGTAAAGAATTTCTTCCTTATCTCTAATCTAACCCTGCCCTCTTTCAGTTTGAAGTCATTGCCCCTCAACCTGTCACTGCATGCCCTAGTCAAAAGTCTCTCTCCAGCTCTTGTATCCCCTTCAGGTACTGGTACGCGCTCTAAGGTCTCCCCAGAGCCTTTTGTTATCCAGAAAAAAAACATTAAAAAAGGTCCAAAAGTGCTGCATCCCAAAGAGGAGGTTAATACAGTGGTACTTATTCACAGAGACCTCTTGGTCATTGGATGAGGTTCAGAAGGGAGTAAAAGGCTGATGCTGAGAAAGATACATGGGAACGTTTAATTCTTCATAGCTGCCATTTATAGCCATAAGAAACTATATTTAGGAGACTTCAAGCTCTTGGAGACATGCAATAATATGATTTTAGAGCTTTATGTACCAAACTGCACCTATTTACAGTCTTTGCCATGCTTTGTTCCCTACGTGGTAGTAAATTTCTGTTTGTAGAACAGTTTATCAAACTTTTCAATCATTAAAATAATTCCCTACTCACTTCAGAAATGTTCTATAATGACTATAAAGTAGAAAAAAATAGGAAAAAATCTTTACTTTCTTAAAATAACTTGGAGTGTAGGAGAAGGCTTTGAGTTCAATATTGCAGACCCTGCTCTCTGCCTTACTTTCAGTGATTCTGCTATTGACTGGGTGTAATGGAGTCACTTGATACTTTATCCAAATAGATTCAAACAGCAGACTGGCTCAAGACTCAGTGTTTTGTTTTACCAGGGATTCCATTATTGGATCTCTCAGTCTACTAATGAAATATGGTAAGTTGTGTTTTTAATTGCTTTAGTCACTACTGTTCTGTGGAAAATGAGTATACCAATGGATTTCATCCAGTTTATCACAGTGCCTCTTTCCATACCAGGTTTTGAAATAATAGTGGAGATCCTGAAATATAAGTAACTTTGGAGGGTTGTGGGTCACCACCAAGTCTCTTCCCTTTCTGAGAAGGTGGCCTTTTCCAGCTTAATTCGGAGCTGATGGTAAGATGTGATCCTCTGAGGCTGCTCATGACAGCTGAACTAGGCCTGTCTTTCTCTCTACAGGAATCTGTTTCTCTTCACTGACTATGGATGAAGCTCGGGAACCTTTTCTCCTTGTGCTGACATGAGCCTTTGAATAACTGCTGAAGACTTCATAACTTTTTTCCTCCTAATGAGGTCCATTAGTGCAATTTAAATCTCATTAAGCTAATTGTAGTCTGTTAGACTACACATCTCTGAAAATATGTTTAAAAAACATGAGGGATGTTTAACTCATCAGTGTGTTACATGAAGTACTCAATTAATATTCAAGTAAATTTCCCTTGCAGTTATGCTTGTATCTGGAGCAGTTGGGCTGAGGGGATATTCACCATAAAACATCAGCAAAGTATTGTGAAGTAATTGCCCTTTTCTATCAAATATAGCAGTGTTCTTCCTAGAAAATTAACCCTTTAAAGTGACGGAAATATGAAATAATGTTCTTGGAATGTATTCATTCAGGGATGGGTCTATATATCCAAGTTTTGCCTTCTGTCAAAATACAAATTGAAGGACCCTGGCTTCTGGGATCCCTCCCAGGTGCACTGAGATGAAGGCTGCTGCCTACCTGCGAAGGAGTGCTTTTCATTTCCATAAGATTGAATTTAAGAGGTCTCCCAAAGCAGAGGCATCCCAAACCCTGCTCAGCCTAGGAAAAATCTTGGCTACCATCTAAAGCTATAAGGCAGAAATAGAAGCGTCGGCTCTCCTGCGTTAGAAAGATCTTTGACACATTCGTGCTACTGCAAAAACTTCTCAGATCTTTGTTTCCCCAAAGACATGTCAGGCTTGAACCCTGAATGAATTCCGGCTGGGAAAGGTTGGATTTGCTCCCTGCAGGCAGTCAGATGTCGTGCAGGACCTGTTTCTCACACCGGGGAAGGAAGTGGGGCCCGTCCAAAGATTTTTGCCAGCAATATGCTGGGTTTGGCAGGGCAACCCTTGTTGTTCTTGGGGAGTGAAGCAAGCTCTCAGGCACTCAGATCTTACTTCATGCAGATTTTCATAGGTCGGAGCTTATGTGGGTCTGACTGGAAGTGTACTGGGGCTGTGTGTTCACAGCCTTCACCTGGTGAGGAACTGACTTCTTCCTTCACCACCTTTTTCTTCTGGTGTGTGTCCATGGTGTGGCCACTGGACTGGGAGCAGTACAAAAAACCAGTGTCCTCTAGACATGGCAGTGGGTGGAGATCAGGTTAATAAGAGACACAAATAAGAATTAGTGGGATTTTTTTCCCTGATTAAAACCAGCAAGCCTTCAGGTTTTCTGTGTTTATCACTTCCCCATCCCAGCTCACCTGCACTGACTCTAAAACCTCTGCAAACACTCATTGGGAACTCAGACATTAGAAACTTAACTTCTTTCTTCCTTTCTTTCCTCCATGTTTTGTAGTCACTTGACTTGCAGGATCTGAATCCTGGCCCATGGTACAAATCCTCCTTGGGCTTGTACCCTGCTGGGCTAGTGGAGTCTGTAATGCATGGAAGTGGTGAGTTACGGGGAAGCATTTTGACATCTGAGAAAGAACTGTGAGAGAAGGCTGTACTAATTAGTAAAACTTGTGATTAAAGTAAGTATGGGGTAGGGAATGAGAGGAGAGAGGTTGCAGCAGCAACAAAAGCTGTGCAGGTGCTAAATGAGCTGATTATAAGCTTGAAATCCTTGGAGAAAATGGATCCTAAACACTTTTGCTGACAAAAAGTGGTTTAGATGGAAAATGGAAGTGTAAAATGTTTGGGTATGTGGAAGTGTTCCTTGTGGCTTTCAAAGTGGGAGAGTCACTCTCCATTCTGCTTAGCAATGGGGGAAATTAATGTTAAATTTGGGGGTTGTAATAGGAGTAGAAACTGGAGAGCAATGAAGCTTCCAAATTCAGGATGATAGATTAGTGCAGTGCTTGGTTTCAATTCTTGTAATGGCTGGTAGATTTCCAGGGGAAAAGCAGATATAAAATAGAGTTGTGTGTTTCCTGTAATGGCACAAGGAACGTGCAGCTGCTCTCTGGGTTGTGGGAACGCTGAGGAATAGGGGTGGGAGGTGATCCCCACCACCACTGATGTGGCTGGAGACCAAAGAGCAGTAACAGGAAGGTTACTGTCAGCCAAAGCTGTTTTCATTTTTAACACTCCCTCTATTTCAAGGGCAAGGATTTTGTTGTTGTGGTTGTTTATTTAAATCATAAGATGTTCCTTGCATCATATCTTTCCAGACATGAAGAGGTGAGAATAAACTATTGACAAAGTTGGTCAGGTTGCTTGGTATGGTACCAGAAAGCATCACAAATGAGCTCCAAAAAATGGAAAAAGCAGTGAGAGGAAATATGGAGGGCATGGAGGAGAAACACCCTAAAAAGAGGGAGGAGAAACATCAAAGCAGTTCTAATCTGGGAAGACTGCAGTGTAACATGACTTTAAGAACTAGGGAGGAGATGAGGCAAGTGTTAGGGAGCTTTTTTTGCTCTTTGAGTTTGTTGTCTTTTTTTTCTTTTCTTCCAATGAGAAGATGTTTCAGCTGGAGAAGAACGGTATGTTGACAACAAGGAGGCTGGACTTAAGCTCAGGAGGTCAGGCCCTCATCAGATTTTCATTTTGCAGTCATAATTCAGGGGAGAACCGAATACAAAAGAACAGTCTTTGTGAAATCTCTTTGAGAACACACTGAGAAAAACACTGATCTATGTCTCTTATGATCCAGCCAGGCATATCTTTGAAGCAATAACATTCCCCCATGGAGGTAGGAATTGGTATGCACATCTGCCAGTTGTCTCTTGACTTCCTGGCACCAAACAAATGAGTCTCTGTCCTCATTGCTCTTCCTCTGACCTTACAACTCTTGGGTCACTGGCTAGAGAAGGACTTTGGGTTTTTAATTTGTGCATTGTTGTACAGAAGACAGAAATCAGGATAGACATGTCAGCTGCTTATTGCAGAATGCTTCAGCCTGAATTTTGATTTCCCTAATGCTCTTTTCTGCAGTCCCAGGATACAGACCTGTGTCCAAGAGTGCGGCAGTTTGATACGTGTCCTCTTGACTTCAGCAGTGGTTGACTTTAAGCATCACTTATTCAGCGCATTGAAGTGCGAACCCTTGTGCGATGTGTAACTAAGCAGTGTGAATTTTATCCTTTGAACAGCGTTTTTATGCACTTGCAGATCTTGCCATCACACCCATGCCCTTTTAGCTTCTGGCCTCAGAATGCTAGAGCTGTGTCTGGTGCAATGTTTGAGTTCAGCGAGGGCATCTCTGAGGCTTTGAAAATTGTTATTTGGGTTCTCTCTCAAATAATCTTTTGTCTTTTACTGGTAGAGCTCTAAAGAAAAACATCTTATGTAAAAGATACCCAACCTTGATTGAAATATCTCAAATGAAAGAGAGTAACCCCTGGCATATTTCACCTTGGGCTGTGGCTAAACTCACCATATATTTTGCTCATTTCTCTTCAGACTTCGAACTTCGGCTTCCAGTCTTTGGATCTTGTTACGTTTCTCTATCAGGCACTCAGCTGTATCTGAAATCTTACCCCCAGAAGCATTAGAATAGGTGCAAAAGTGCCAGTCTCTAAAGCAGACACTACGTAATGTGGTAAAACACAATGAGCAACCATGTACATGTGCATCTCACTGCCTGATTTGAAACTTGCTGGTGATAAAAGGACCTGGCACAATGAGGATGTCATTTTGTTCCTCCATTCCTGTTCTCTAATAATATGAGAATTTGAAAGGCATAAATATGCAATGAATTTTTTTCCCCAGTTATTTTTATATCACAAGGCATGATAAGAAAAGATACTTTAAGTAAGGTATTTTAATAATGGCCCTTTTTCTGTTGCTGATGATTGAAAAACACACAGCAGCAATAAAGCTCAAAACCTGACCATGAGGCAGCTT
>VYZQ01060547.1:93234-141368 GCA_013400655.1 Mystacornis crossleyi
AAGTTAGGGGAATAAAATCAGCAAGAGTTGTTTATCAGCTTGCTTATGTATCTGGAACAAGTTGAAACAGACTGTTAAGGGGTTTTCACAGCATGTGGGAAAAGGCTACAGCTCTTTCTTTGGGTGAATTGTCCTTAGTAGAATTGCTTCAGCAGAGCTGTGCAGATCTTTCCTTTCTCCTCTTCTTATGTGCCCTTGACCCAAAAATCACAAGCAGAATGGGGCAGGCTTTAATAAAAGTGAGGGGGAAAGGCTTTCTGGTGGGCCCTGATTCTGCAAGCTTTAAAACATCAGCTTTCTGCAAAGGTTACTTCTCTTCTAAGTAAATATATAAATAAATTTGTCTAGTCATTTTACTGCAGTTATCCAGATCGTAATGGATGTGAAAAAGAGAAAGCTCAGCGGGAGAGTGAGGGAATATTGGGAGACAAGGTTCCATGGTGCTTTGGAACATTTCCTATCCCATGAAGAATACTCCACTTATTTAGTTTTAGAAATCTCTATCACATTTAATATACCTCAATATGCAAGTCAAGCAATCCAAAGCTGAAGTATGTGAGACAGAATTAGATATAATGTGTGTTAGAAATTAAGTATTTTGGTATGTCTTCAATATTTTGTTCCCATAATTGTGCTAAATAACCATTAGATTGACAGAAATTATACTTTTCAGTTGCCATACAGGTTTGGGTTAGTAGTCTTGTTTCCCTCCATCTTCCTCCCTTTTCCTCTGGAAATCTGGACAGTCAAAAGAATCTGGGAATGCTGCTATAATTAAATAATTTGTATGTAGTGCAGTGGCCTTATCTCCCTGGTCTCTTCCACAAGGAAGGCTCTGGGGTGGGATGTGTTTTTATAGAAAGCAGAATGGTTATCAGCCTCATGACAGAAGATGAGGGACAGTTAGTTGATTACGGATGGCTGTGGACAGCTGATCCTCCCTCAAGAGAGATGGACTGATGTCTCTTATCTCTTGTCATTTGCAAAATCAACAGTGCAGTTTGTTCCTAATTACGTTTTTCTGATTGCTTAGCTGAGAACTAAGCCTCTCCTAATGGGAGCACATGGAATTGATTTGGTGAACTGTTCCTTCTGAAATCCTGAGGCAGAGAAAAGGGTCAGTGCAGCACAGGCCAAGATGGGCCACCCTTATATGAATGAATCTTTAGACCTCGCCTTTTGGGCACAAATGGGAAGGAAATTCTATTTAAACATATGAAAATACTTTTCCTGCAAATGTGGTCAAAGATTGAAGCAGATTGCCCACAAGGATTGTGAAATCTCCATCCTTGGAACTACTCAAAACCTGACTGGGCACAGTCTGAGCAACCTGCTCTCCCTGGCCATGTTTTGAGCGGGGGATTTCAACTAGACCATCTCCAGAGGTTCCTTCTGGCTCCTGCCATGCTGTGATCAGAAACTCCCAGACCAGGAAAGGCCAGTCTGCTCTGTGTGCTGTTACCAGTCTGATGCTCTGTGGATGAGGAAAGCTGGAATGAGTCAAACACAGCATGCGTAGATAACCTGCCAAATTATATATATTAAGCATTTTGTTCTGCTGAATACTCGTTGTCTGTCCTTTAGCTATCACTATTCAACCTTGAGTCCTGCTTCCCAATATCTCAGTATGTTCCATCATTTACAATGGCCAACTCCAAAGCCAGGTGAAGTTTCTGCATTGTTTCCGTCTGATTTTGGCAAACAGGGATTCAGTTCCTAATGTATCTTTGTTCTCTGCTGGTGGCAAATCTGTACTGCAAAGAGGAGGCATTTTCCTCATTAATGGCTGAGGCTCATGCTGCTGCCTGGCCATTCTAAGACAGGATCTGATGGAAACTGCTGTGCTGGATCTCTCTAAAGGAAAAAACCTGAGAGAAAACCTCAGTTTTGAGGCATTTGATGGTACTGCTTGGGATACACACATTATTCACCCTCCAAAGTGATTTGTCTGCAGAAACTACTGCTATGCTGTCACTCCATGGAGCCCTCACTGAGTGTGCACACACTCCCCTGCCAGTCCATCCTCTCTGACTGGCAGCTATTTTTGCAAAGCTGCCTTCTGTTTTGTCTCCTGTTTTCCTGCCTTTCTCACACACGTCTCTCACTGATGCCATCCCTCCCTTTCATGGGCAGGGAGCTCTTCCCCCACTTAAAACTGCTTTAATTTTCATCCCAGTCTACCATCTTCACCGTCATGGGCAGTGCCCTGAGAACTCTGCCTTTTCATGTCGATGGACAGATTTCCAGTTTATTATTGCCAGACTATTTCTTTTAATACATAAATATGTGCCATATGTCTTTTTTTTTTTCCCCAATAGAAACTCACTTTGCTGCAGCCTTTGTCTTACAGGCACCTGCAAGCTCTTTATTGATTTGTCTTGCCAGCTCTCCCCGCTCAGTCTCCACGCTGTCAGGTCTCTGGCTCTGTTTACTTCCCACAGCTTTTCTCTCCTCACATAAAGGTGAAGGCAGATATACCTATGAGGCTTCTATTGTCAGCAAAAATGGACTTCCACTGTGGCCAGAAGTATAAATAGCTTTCTTGTGGTCTCATACAAAAAAATAAATTTAAACAAAGTCCTTTAATCTGTCTGCACCCACAGAAAGTGCAAAAACACTCTACTACTCTCTCTTCTATAGCTTTATAAATAGACTGTTCCTTTCCTTTCCCTGCTTGCTCACGGCAGCTGAATGAATACTGTCCAGGGATATTTGGTGCCCTCTGCCCCTGCAGTAGACATGGCATTAAAAAGAAAACAAAAGAAGAAAAAGGGTTTGATGTAAAATGACCATTTGCTTCAAAAGAGCATTGACTGAATAATAGATCAAACTTCACTTTGGTGTGGTGTTTTTAATAAAGGATGTGCCTTTGCCCACATGTTTCTGCTCAGCATTAACTTGAGAGACTGAAATGTTTGAGTATTCTCTCTAATTTAATAATCAGTGGTTAATTCTTCTCTGACCTCTTCTGATCCTTTTGCTAGCATGTATTGGCCACTCAGAATATGAAGCTGAGATTTAAATTGAGCTCAAGCTTCCAAAGCTTTGATCAGCAGACTAGCTTGGATTTCTTTGGCAGAAACTAAAAGGTGTTGGCATTCAAATTCCCAGCTAGAGCAAAACCAGAAGGTGTTCCTGCAATCCCTGCAGTGACACGGGATTTTTCTGGTGACACAGCTGAACTCTGTGGTAGGGGTGGGGCTGACTCAGCCACACTGAAGTTTTAACTCCTAGACCGGCTCATACTTTCCAGGAAGTTTGCCAGTGGTTTAAAATAGAGAATTTGAGGTTGTGCTTCTCGATCCCAGTCCCATATCATCACAGGCGAAGTGTGACTTGTCCCCAGTCCCCCTTCAGCTGCAGAAGTGCTGCTCCTCCTGTCAGTGCATGCAGTGCCACTTTAGCTTTTTCTCCCAGTTCCTGTCCCATGGAAAATTCCTTCTTTCACCCTCCATGTGAGACTTGGCAAAATTCTTATGCCCCCATCACATCACAGGCTCTTCTATTGCCTGACACCATGAGTTGTGCTGCTCCAGCTTGTCTCCCAGCTGAGCTGGATCAATGGCAGCTGACCTTCTCAGGCTGCAGGCTGACACTGGTGGCTGCTCTAAACTGAAATTGTTCTTCCGTGGGCTAATTTCATGCTAAACTTAATGTTGGCTTTGCTGAAAGGGAAAAATAAGATCATTTGTAACCCATCTTGTGTTGATTTGCTCTGTGTTAGCCTTGACTCTGTCAATATTACCACAAAGACTTTGGGGAAATTTGTTTGAATCTCTGTGAGAAGGGAAAGGATAATTCCAGATTTCCATCTGGTTAATTAAATTCTTTCCCTGCTCTTCTCAGGAAAAAAAGCCCAAAACATCAAAACCAACATTTTTTTGTAGTTTCCTGGTGGCAATCTCCTGCACATGGTGAGACCCATGTCTTTAGAGCCGAAGTCAGATTTATTTCAGCTCCCTGTTGCTCTCTATGGAAATTTTGCAATTTACGTGGAGGACAATAAATTAAGGTCACCGCCATCAGCATAAATAGTTAAATGCCCATTTTTTTCATCCAAATTCAAATTGCTTGCTGATAATTCGAGCAGTAAACTGGCTTTGATAAATTCCTTTCCCAACATTATTTCATCATCATAATTATTTGCTGTTCTGCTTTGAATTTGCAAATTATCTCATACAGTTGTATTTACATATGCAATAAAACTGGGCACATGATTTATTGTCTCGTCAACAGTAAAATAAATAAAACAGTTTGTGAGAGATTATTCCTCACTTTTGGGCAGAGCTTTAATCAATCAATCAGTCAGTCAATCAATACCTGGATGATAGATTTTTAGAAGGGATAAGTATGAAACAAGTTTGAGGTGTAACACTTGAGCAAATACACAGCTGTGGGAGTTTTGTCCGAAGGCTGACTCTAAGGTCCGATTCAGATTAGAGATGGAATTCCAATAGGTTTTTCATTTTGAAATATGTGCTGATAAAATACTCCTCTGCAAAAGGAACACAGCCTTTGAGCTGGAGCATTTGTAGCTTAGTAAATAAACCTGTCTAAAAGACAGAGTGGATGAAGGTACATCAATCACATTTTATGATGATAGCAACGTGGCAAAGAAGTAATGTACCAAATAAGTGTTGAAATTGATGGCTGTAGCTTTTATAGGTTATAAAGAATAAAGGCTTGGGAGATGTATTTTTAGTATTGTTGGTAAATTACTAGGCTATTTTGATTGCAAATATTATAAAATTAGATGTTGAATTATTGCCATGCATTTTTATTTCTAAGAATATGTAAAAAATGCTGATTGAGAAGACCACCAAGCATATGCAGTATAAAAATCCACACAAAGGCGTATTTCAACAAAATTGTCTTAGAGCCTTCTCTCAAGGTTACAATTTTAAAATTATTTTTCTACATTTACTGATAGCCCAAACTTTTGGTTAAAAATATTTTAAATTAAATCAGTTAAGCATCTGAGAGTCTCATCTGAAATTACCTAGGCAAAAATTAACAAAACAAATTTTACTTGCTCTTCATTTTGAAGCTGACCCATGAACCTCCACAGCACCTTCAAGATTTGGTGACAAATCAGTACACTCTATTTACTGAACAATAAATAATGCATGAGCAGTCAGCACCCTGACAGAAGTTGAGAAAGACTGTTGCAGAAATGTAACTGTAAAAAAAAGTGAATTAAAATACGATGGTGGAAGTGATTTGTGAAACGGGAATGGGTCAACAATGTCAAATTACCAGTTTCTTCTGAATGACTCACCCAGCCATTGTACTTACAGTAGTGTGCAGTCAGCAAGAAGGAACGGGGACAATAACTGTGGATTTCTTTACTTTTTCCCTCACATTGGCCTAAAATTCAAATCCCAACTACTGCTAGGATGGCTTGTATCTGATAGCCTCTCCTAAATTTGTTCACCCTCTTTCCAGTCCCCCAAAATCTAGTGGCAGCTCTTCAGGTTAGCAACACCTTTTCTGTTACTTCATGTTCTCAGTTTTCGCTGCCTGAGCAGAGCCAGGTTTGATCCCGGCTTGGTGAAAGCCTCACGTGAGGAATTGTGGTTACCCTGCAAAGCTCTGTGAAACAGGCAGTGCCTCTCCTTGCTGGGTTACAGTTCTGAGTGTGGGAACCCTATGGCCAGCGTGTTTCCAAAGATGCCATCAAAGATCAAGTAGGTTGGAAAAGACCTCTGGGATCATCGAGTCCAACCTTTGACTGATCACCTGCTTGCCTATCAGAGGACAGCACTGGGTGCCACATCCAGTCTTTCCTTAAACACCTCCAGGGGTGGGGACCTTTGGCCATGGACCAAAGGAGATGGTAAAACCGTGATGACAAAAATCCTCCTCTAGAAGTGTCTCAAACAGACTTCAGATGACCCATTTTTGGTAACCAACAGCCTGTAGATATACCCAGGTGCCATCAAATCTCTCTTCACCTTCAGAACTGGCAGGAACTTGGTCTCCGCATAGAGGAAGTTGGACTCTGGGGAGTCCTGCCTGGAGTAGGTAGACCAGATGAATTATACAACTTATTAGTGCCCCTGCAGTCATCTGCTACAGCCTGTACACTGCTTCCAGCCCAGAGCTGCCCTGCGGCCCAGTGGCTGAAAGGATGAGGAGATCTTGCTGGTGACACACGGTGTTCTGCTGTCTCAACATGCCTTCAGAGCTGCTCAGCTCCCCTTGAGCCTCCTGTTGAATACAAACATCCCTGTCTCTCCCAAACCTGTGGGGTTGCACATATGGATCTTGGCAGGTCCTGAAGGCCTCTGCCTTTCCATGTGAATGAATGATTCTCAGGTACTGGAAATATGTGTGGGTATGAGATTCTACTCTGTGCTTGTTCTTCTGCTAAGGGTCCTTTGATCTTTCAGACTAAGAAGCCTTCCTCTAATAAGCCAGGGTTTGTTTGTTTTGCTAGAGAAACATCAAAGACGGTAAAGACCTCTTGGGTTGTATAAGAAATAACTAGATGTGATCCTAACCTAGTATATATGCAATGGCTGATCCCCTTGTCAAGTGGAGTGATCATTTGGAAGGAGTCAACACAGACTCATCACACTTACAGAAATGAACAAAAGCAGGGCAGAACTACTGAAAGAAGCAAACCCCAAGCTCTGTAAATGGTGAATCAATTCAAGGGAGCTGCAGTGAGAAACTCAGCATGGGGTTTTTTAAGTCTATCTTTGTGTGCAGGTTGCTGCACTATAATGTCTTCTCCCAACCTGCAATACTTAAAAAATTACCATGGATTTCTTGTAAATCAGCACTAATAACAGCCATTGAAGTACTCTTTGCCAGACTTTTTGAACGATGCTGGAAGTAATCAACTCTGTGTAAAGGTAATGTGTGTGAAATGCAACGTTCCCCTGGGGTATAATTTGTCTTGCCACATTTCCCTGCCCATACCCTTCAGGTATACTTCCCTTAGCTGTGATTTCTTTGCAAATAAGGATATTTGCTTTCACATATCTGCTTAAATGCTGCTATGAGTATGTGCCTGGGGTGATGGTTCATTCAGCTTTTAGTCTGAAAGGGTGGTGCAGCATGAAGTGAGCTATTGGAATAATTTCTTCTGGCCCTTACCTGCACTGGCAGATGTGGAAAAGGGTTAGAGAATATGAACTGTTTGCATAGGATGCTCTCTAATTTGCACGTGAGGTGAGTGAGGAGATCTGCTTTAGTTAAGAAGTGCCTTTGCTATTGGGCAGAGCTATTTGCACCCAGACTTTCTCTAGCGTGCTTCTGGAAGATATCCTTGAGAGTCATATACCTTCCCACAGATAAGTAGACACCTTTCCAGACACAGGAACAGGCAGAATGGGCAGTAGTGAACTGCACTGAGTACACAGTAAACACTTTTTACTTGCTGTTTAAGGTATTGATGCTCTGTGGTCTTTGTTTGAATGGCAGCACCTTGCAGCCATCACTGGAGTTGAGCCTTGCTAAGTTCTGCAAGGGGCTAAAGTGGAGTGATTACTTCCATCTACAGCTGAGGAAGCTGAGATCCCTGTGAGATCCCAGTAATTTCTGTGAGGTTGCGCAGCCCATTGTCCTGGTTTGGACAGGTGTCTGCTAAGGAAGGCAGGAGTCCCCCTCCCACCCCGGAATGGAAAAAAAAAAAAATATGTAACCCCCTTCCTCCCGAACTATTATAATTTTGAAAATGAGGGGCTTTCAGGCAAATATATCAGAAATAGGAATAACAGGTCTTTACTTATATATATATATATATATGTACAACAAGGCAAAGCAAAAAAAAAAAAAAAAACAACAATAACTAAGGCAGTAACAAGTAATAGGAATCAGACGGCAGTGATGGCTGCTGGGGCTGTAAGGCACTTTCCCTTTTGCTGCAGCGATGGCCGGAGTTAACAAGGGTGCTCCGGAGCGAGGTCGGGGAGCACGGGGGAAACTTAACTTGCCCAAGCCGGGAAGGGATGGGAGGAAATTTCAGCAGCCCCTGGGCAGCCGGTCCTGGTGCTTTAGCAGGATTCCCTGGGAGCAGCGCGCTGGAGACGGCAAGGATGGATGCAGAAAAGTATCCCGGGTGGCAGGCGAAATGCACAGAACTCCGAGGCCGCAGCCGGAGACTCCGGGACCCCTCGGCAGGCAAGGGGTGGTGCCCTCAGTGCTGTGTCTCAGCGAAAGCTTCCAAAGCAGCGGTGAAGAGATGGCAGAAGTAGGGCCGGGCAGAAGGACAAAGACAGCAGAAAACACGGCCTCGTGGCGAGATGAACTCTCTCCGCGGCCGCTGCAGTCTCACTCCCTCCAAACGCCAGGAGAGCAATGAATCTCAAGCACTCTACCCCACCTCTTTTTTTTTCAGTTCTAAATCTCCAGATGTCTTTGCTCCCCCACCTGAGAAGACGCCACCAAGACCAAAAAAAAAAGGACAATTGGGCCCCTCCCTTGTGGCTGGCTAGGTCCTTTGTTTTTCTTAAGTACCCAGCAATCGCCCCTTAACATGGGGAAAAAATTCCTTTGAGAGAAGAAAAGAGCACATACACACACAGAAAGAAAACTTTCTCAACCCCCAACACCCATACACAGCTGAACTGTGACTTGAACTTGTTTCCAGCAGTGTCTGGTTCTCTTGACACAAATGAAGGTCTCCCACCATTCTTGTCAGGAGATTTTCTAATGCACAGAGCAGAGCTACCGTGCTGAAGACTCTTTCCCCTGAACTACCCACATCTGTTTCCAGGTGTGCATGGTCTTTTTCTGTAGGAATATAGAGCACAGCTTCTGTCTGCCACCTCTTTTCTCTGCTCTCCCTGCTTGTGAATGGGTGAGCCTTGGGCAGAGCCATGTCAGCTCCTGGCTGCTCTTTTTCAGTGGGATGCTCAGTGCGTGAACAAGGGGAAAACTTGGAGTCTGGTGGTGACTCCCAGAAACAATGTGTTTTCTGTCTCATTTTTGAAGGGATGGAACCTGAGGTCATTCCTTGTACAGAGCTTGTGCCCAAATTGCAGGATATCCCAGAGCCACTCCCCTGCCCAAACATTTTTCAAGTGTTCTGGAGCTGAACTCTGTGGAATAGTATGTCTTGATAATTGTATCACTTAGCAAAACTGCAGCTTGTTTTAGCCTGTGAAAAACAACCCTTGTAATAAGGCAGGAGATTTCAGTCCCTGCACTGGAGCAATGCTATTAGGGCAGATTATTGGCAATTAATTATGTCCTGGAGTCTGGCTATGCATCCTGTCTTTACCAGAACCCCTTACAAATGTTGTTCACCTACCTTTTGCCAATGCATGTACTGTGCTCTAAAATCTCTGAGTGCATTGAATAGGTTCAGAGGAGATTGGCTCACATTTCACAGTAAAGAAATACAGGTTTTGCTCTTTAGAGTTTAAGCCCCCAGGGATCTGAAAACGCTTCCCTTGGGTTTACAGAACTTCATCATTCTATATCCTCAGCATCCATTCTGCACATACAATATTCAGAGACCTCCCTGCAAGGATGCCCAGCTCTGCCAGCATTTTGGGCATTCCCTTTCTCTTGGGAAGTTCTACTTTGCATGAAAAAATTAAATGGACCTGGAAATGTAAAATGAGAGATGTGGATATGGACAATATGAGCCAGTAACAGTTTTGTATTTTATTATTTATATTCATATGTACTTATATATTCACATACATATTTACATATATATATGAAAATATATTTTCATTAAAATCTAGAAAATGCACTCATTCCCAAAAGTCATTTAAATGCTGCCTGTCAGAAACTGGAAAAGCACCCCTATGTTAATTTAGCAGATATGAGATAGCTGTCTCCCAAATGCCAAAGAAAAGAACTTTATAAACTGGAGATGTCGGGTCCTTAGCAGGAGACACAGCTTTCTAGGACTTCTGCTTTGAACATGGTTGTAGGTTTTCAGTGAAACGTCTTCATTTCTCTACAGCAGGGAAACTCCACTTGGGGTTTTACCTGGTGTGGGGCTGTACCAGAGCAGGGTTGCACACAGACACCGAGGGGTCAGGGCAGTGTGGGAAGGAGTTTCAGTGTGGAAACTTGGGGCATTTTGTCACCCAAATAGCAGAAACCCTTCACCAAACCAAATTATCACAGCAGGCTATTGTTAAAAAGTTCCAGCCGCTGGCAAACTCATCAAAGCAGTGCTGGTGAGGTGCTGTGGCCTGTGTGTACACACTGTGTATCTGTTGTGTCTCTCCTCAGTTGTATTAAAGATTGATTGAGCTGCACCAGCAGCAGCATTAGGAGTCATCTGGCTCGGTGCACTCTAAAACCAATATAAGCCTGTAAACCTATTTAACCTTCCCATTTGGGAATGCATTTTGTTGAAGATGGCAGCCTGATGTTCATTAAAATTAAAGACAGAAAATAATATTAGATAATGCAGTGCTTTTCCCTTGGCAATGTAAGGCTGGCACCTCTTCGATGTTCCAGTTTGACCCTTTGTGTTGCTTTGAGAAGATGTAATTTATTTTAATGTTATTTGGGATATTCTCTCTCATTGTCCCCCATATTATTTGTGCATCGCCTTCACCCAGTCTGTCTTTCCCCATTCAGATACATTTGGGAGGACAGAATATCTAAATAGAGGAGTTTTACAGCTATTTGCCTCTCATTTAGCATTAACAATTGTCAGTAGAGAACACTGGACTTGCTGTTAGACGAAAAGAATAAAGGACATGCAGTTGTCAAGGTACAAAAAAAACATTTCTTGCATGATGAGCATCACTGTGGCTGTTTGGGTCTAAAATAACAACAATACTGCTAATTTTGCAGATATTACATGTTGGTTATAGCTACAGGGGTGTGTTCCCAGTGTTGTGTGTATGAACTTGTTGGATCAGTAACTACAGGATTTTTCAGCCTAGCACAAGTCTGACTTAGCTCAGGTTCTGGAACTGGGCTGATTTCTCTTGAAAAGTAAGAACTGGAAATGAATAGCAGTTTTCAAAATGTTGAATGTGGAAGATAGTGCTCCTAAAGCTGTAGCCCCAGGACTAGAGCAGTCACAGATTCAAAAAGGCAATATTTCAATATTAACATATATGGACCCTTTACAGAACACCAGGGTGATGATGATGGACAGAACGTGTGCTGGCTGTTCAGCTGTCCGAGGTCACTGTTGTTCCAGCAATGCTGCTGATGTACAACATAAAAGAAAGAGTGCTCTGGGGTTTTTTTGGTTTTGTTTTTTGTGGAGAACTGTTGCTAAGCAATTGGGAAAACAGTAAGGCAAAAGATATGAAAGCATAATTCACTTTGTTAACAATAAAGATCTTTACAATTTTGGAAGAAACTGCAGCAGTAACACATAACATCAGAAAGGAGAAACTCTACAGAACATCAATAGAACATTATTCAGGCTCATTTTTTTTAAGAGTGCCAGATGATTGACGACTTGATGCTGATGTAGAATTGAGTTACCATCACTGATATCAATCATTTCCCTACCATGGTTCACAGAACCTAAAACCACAATGAAGTTAGAGAGGAATGCACATGCCCACACTCACAGTGCAGATATATTCCACCAGTGTAGCTTTATCACATCAAAACTCAGGGTAAGTTTGCAGGTGGGGAAATTTTCTTCACATTAATGTGACTTTGTACAGTTGTTGCTTTACAGATGGTTTTGCACTGTTTTGTTTTGTTTTTCAAGAATGCCAATAAACATCTGTATTGCAGTGGCTTTTGCCTATGAATTAGTACAGGAATTGCAGATTTCTCAAAGACAGCAGAAAATTTCCTGATCCTAGAAAAGGCAATTTCTGGTTTATCACTTTTCCAAAAGGTGTTGACTCCTGGGTTGGGCATTTCCAGCTCAGCATCTGCCTGGGTGTTCTGCAGCATTATTCCCTGTATCAATCCTTGTCTGATTAAACTGATGCCGCCCTTTTGAAATTGATGGAATTAAGTCATTTTACATTGCCCGAGGATCTGTTCTAATGTAGAAATACTTCCTTTTTTATCAGCTGGCATTTTCATCTATCTTGGAGGTGAGTTTGAAGGCTGCAATATACTTTTATCTTTTAAATCAGCTGCCAATACGTTAAGAAAGGTGACATAATCTGTTCTTCTGTTACCTTTATAAAAAAGATCCAGTCTTTTCTTTGAAACTCCCCAAACTGGAAGTCCATATGCACTCAGTGCTCCTGGGTACTTTCTGAGAGAGTTCTCAACCAGCCTCATGTGTTTTGCAGAGAGAGATGTGGGAAAATCACACATCTTTCATCTGGGTCTGTGAAACTTTGCACAGAAATTTTATTTCTGCTTCTGTTTGCTGTATTTCACTACAAATTATTCTCCTTCAGCAAATTTAGGGGAGAAACCGCAACATTCCTTTCCAAGCGTGGATTCTGGCATCCTCACCTGAGCCAGCCCATGCTGGGTTGCCGCCTTTTCTTTTGCCTTGTTCTTCTGCTGGTTTGTTCCAGCCATTGGGATGGGATGGGATGGCATGCTGGACTTCTCCAAACTGTGTCTACTTTGCCTTCCCCAGAGAGGAGACCTTCAAACACAGTTGTAAATCCCCATATGAGCAACAACATTTAATCCTGCCAGAAAAGCAGCATAAATGAGACCTCTGGTGCTAAACCTTTAATTAAAGTTCTGAAATGAAATTCTAACAAGTTTCCACGTAGCCTTATGATCCTTTGAAATCAATGGCCCAAATCCTGTTGATTATAGCAGATCCAGGCTTTCTCCTGAGGTGTTCCTGCTGCACGCCCATCCTCAGAAATGCTCAGGATGTCACAGTGCCTGTTTATTTGATGAAGAGCCTTCCAAGTTCACAAGGAGATAAACAAAAAAATGCTGTGGGTTTTGGCCATCTGCAGACAATGTGAATGTTTGTTTTTTGAAGTTTCACTTTGGGTTTTATATTTTCATTAAACAGCAGCAATCCAGATTTTATTTTCCAGGCAATTCTGGTAATATAAAGAGTTTGTTTGGTACATAGGTGAACTCATCCATGACAAATTACATGGAAACTATGGAAACACTCTGCTTAATAGAGTACAAGTTCAGGCTGTCTCATACTAAAAAATTAATCATTCCTCTGCTTTTTTTTTATAGGATTTCTTGGGAGGTGGGGGAAAGAGTTTCAGATCAGTAGGACGTGGGAAGATTAAATAGTGGAATTGATTAGGCCTAGCTGAATTAATCACTGAGAACAAGCTGCCTCACAAATTTAATTTTTTCTTTTTTTGATTGCTTTCCCTTATGTGAGAGGAAGTGTTCATTTCTGCAAGAATTGATCAAGTGATTTACCTGGACACATGCTGGAGCACTCGTGTCACTCACAGATGTGCCCTTATGTCTCCTGGGATCCTTTGGCCTTTCTTGCTCTTCAGTGGCTTTGATGGTGGTAGTTCAAACAGGCCACTCTGTTAGAGAATGCCAAAATATTTTCAGGACATGAGGCATGGATTTTTTCAGTTTCCACTCACTCTGACTGCAGGAAGGTTGGTTCTGCACCGGGTCCTTGGATTAACCCCCAAATGAAATTTTATATTTGCCTTTGTGGCAGCAATTATCTCCACTTTTCCATGAAGACCTCCTCTCCAGACAGGTTTATCCAGCACTGTGAGTTCTTAGCAGAGCAGAGATAGCTTTTCATGGATTTTATCTTCGATTTATTTGGGGTTTGAAAATTTGGTAAGATTTCCAGTTATTTCTCTGCCTTCAGTGTTTTCAGATTGTGATGAAAGTAGAACCATTCTTTTAAAATTGAGATAATTCAAATGTTTGCAATTCAATTTAATGTGTACATTAGGACTCACACCATACAAACATTATTACTGAGGAGAGGTTGCATATCAGTGTTTCCCTTGAGCTCAGTGTCATACAGTCAGGTCTGTTTAAAAGAGTGAATTCTGAATTCCAGATGGGGAGGCGTTTTATGGATTCCAGCAACAGGAGAAATGACCTGCCAAATATGCCAGCTTGCCACCCTTGGTCTAATTTTATTTAATTCAAGTACTTAATGGAACTGTATCAGACAGTTTGACCTCAATGGGATTTTAGCATATGCTTGAATGTTATGCTGATTCCGAGATCACAGATATAGTTAATTTTGATCATTTTGACGAAACAGTGCATTCACAACTACAGTTTTTTTATAGAGGTGAGCTGTTTGTAATGATATTTTCTTTAGAGAGGAGATGAGGGTATAAGGGATGGAGACTCCACTGCCAGTCTTTAGGACCCTGGCTGGGCTGGCAGGAGAAAACTCTCCAGGTCTGTACCCTGCCTGTGTCAGAGACCTGATGTATGAGGAGCTTGGCTGTGAACCAGACAGGCTCAGGGTGTTGAACCTCAACCTTTCCCATCCTCCCCATCCATTTGCCCACAGGAGGAGAAATCAAATCTTTGTTTCTGTGGCTATGTCTCCATTCAGAAAATTTCTCTAAAAACCTTTTTGTCTTTTACCTTTCTAGCTTACTTGGGGATTTTCAAGTATTCTTCCTGTAAGATTTGAAGTGTTCTGCTACAGGTTCTTCTAAAACTTGACATTTTTTAGTTTTTGCTTTTTCCTCTTTCCTTTTTTTTTTTTTCTTTCATCAGGTAGGAAAGACTCACACAAACCCAGCTGAGACCTCTGGGCTCATCTCACACCACCACAAATCTGCTGACCAAGGCTTGTAATTTTTTGATACTGCTGAGTGTCCTGCAGCCCTGTGATTTTTGTTGCTTTGTCTGACACTGAATTCTCAGTTTCATATCAGAACATAGTGTACAGTTTAGTATTTTGAACAGTCACAGAAAATGCCACTTTCCTTATCAATTATTGCTTGAATTCTCTTTCCTCTTCAAGCTGCTCTTGTTCCCACATGGTTCATAACTCTGCTTTCTTCAAGTTTATGTTATAGTTGGTATTCTCTGAGTGCTGCCTGGCTGGAGGTCCTCCCTTATCATTTATCTAGGCTGGTATGAACTAGGAATGCACATCCATTTTCCTGAGCATCCCCACTACTCTCTAAGGCCAGAAAACTTGCGAGGATTTGTTGCAGTGCGGTTTTCCCGTGAACATCTCTGGAAGCAGCCTTGGCCTGCGGAGGTATCAAAAAGGCAACATTTGATAGGTGATCATGGATATTCTTTTATTGTTTCTTTCCCAGCCTCTCCGTCTCGGGGCCGGAACCGACTGCTGCCCCTCAGGGAAAGCCCCGTATTCCCCGGGCAGGGGAACCTGAAAAGGCCAGTGAGGACAGTACTAGGTGACCAAAGAGCAGGGAAAACCCCGTATGTCCCAAGCATTCCAGGCGCCCTTTTCCCCAGGGGAAGAGGGGGCGAGCCCCAACAAGGATTGTGTTTCTGCTAACTTTCTCATTTAGGGTTATAGACGCCGGCACACCTGAAGCTTTTCTCTCTGAACCTGCTTACATGGGGATGACTGATGCACGCAGGGAGAGGATAACTTAAACCTGGGAAGGAATCTCGGGTTGCCGTTCAGATTCCTGCGATTAGACCCTCTGGCTTGTATACTTAGAAGGAGCATGAATCACCCACTTGAAGCTTTTCCGTAGCTGAAATCGACTTCCCTGCAGGTTGATTCAATATTGCCATAGCCTTGCCAGTTTCCCCAGGGTGGCTTCACCCACCTTTTCTTCAAGGAAAGTACGCTCATATCGAGCACCATTAATAACTTGCCTGCGTGTGGGGATGCGTCCACATTTACTCCACTCCCAAACTCAACCCAAAAGTATTTCTGAAGCGCAGTATAGACTTGTTCTCCTTCTGCCACCCCCTTTACCTCCGTTTCAGCAACCTTCTTCTCCAGGCAGATGGCTCCCACCCCCTCCCAGCTCCCCTTGACACCCTGCCAACACCATGCCCAACCACCCCTGTCATCTGTCTCTTGTCTCTAACCCAGTTCCCTTGGATATGACAGACTACAGTCTCCTCTTTCTCTCCAAAAAGAAACACTGCACCAGCACACCAGTACCCAGGAAACCTGGTCAGATAAATGGGGATGGGGATCAGAGAGGGGGTGCAAGGCTTTCCTACGCAACTTTTTTGACTTTTCAGCCAATG
This sequence comes from Mystacornis crossleyi, assembly GCA_013400655.1. Lineage (NCBI taxonomy): Eukaryota > Metazoa > Chordata > Aves > Passeriformes > Timaliidae > Mystacornis > Mystacornis crossleyi. The sequence goes on from VYZQ01060547.1 coordinate 109,270, forward strand.
TAACTGAGTTTTTTAGGCTATTTCTTTCTTCCTGTTCAAAAAGAAAAAAAAATAAAGCAAACACGCCCTCACTTCCTCCTCCCAGTCTGGTTAGAAATGCTGCTGAAGCACAACGTGGGAGCTGTAGTTCAACACTTGGTGCATCCATTCTCTCACGAGGCTTCCTGACCACCCCCCAGCAGAGCACCTTGCCAAGCCTCCTGAATCCCATCTCCATGCTTTCCACAGGAAACTCAGACCAGAGAGATGGAAAGAGCACGTGGCTTTTCAACATCAAGCCAGTCACGTGTCATTTTTTTTGGCTTAAATCTTAGAACTTTTCAGAATACAGATGCTTTGGGTTTCCATTTTCTTTAGTACATTGAAATTTATTGAGAAAAGAGGGAAAAAATCCCTCTTTTTATGGGCAAAAAAATGCCAACAAAAGACAAGACATTTTCATTTCCTTAATTTCTCTTAAATTTTTTTGATCAACTTTGGTAACAAATTGATTTCTGCAATGTGTAAGGTAGCCTCAAAAGTGACTTTTCTTGAGACATCTCTCTAAGATCTGCTGGCTCCAAGCTCAGTAGTTTTTTATTGTCTTTGGTACTCCTGAAGTCCCCTGATCACAGAACCCTGGCTGAGTTTTCTTTGTGTGTTAAACAACGTCGTGTTCTCATCTCCCAGCATTAGACTTGCACATAAACCTTTGCAAATTGGCCCCAGGAGAGCCTGGGGAATTTATAATCAGGATCACAATATAATCTTCAATGAAGTGTCCTCATAAAAGATTTCACATTTGAAGTTAGGCACGTCCCTTTCTAGCTCAGTGAACAATCTGGGAATGCTTCTGTCCTTAAACTCATGGCTATAAACTACACTTAATCCATTGCCTCCCACTGGCACATTGGGCTTCCAGTGATCTGTTAGGCAACATTTCATCCTTTCTCTTCATTGATCTCTTGTTTGTTTAATGTATTTTCCACTCCTCAGTCCTACGGCAATGTGATTTCTGAGTTGTGTTTGGCTTAGTGATACTGGAGAAGGAAGGTTTAAGAAACAGTTCTCATTTTCTTTACGTTTTTAATACCTCAGTATGGCAGCCCTGTCAATAGCATAGTGCTAGTACTGCAGAGGGTTCTAAAGCACTCTTGGAGAAACTCCTCAAGATTTCTCAGTGTTTGATGTCATATATTTCAGGAGACAAAACCCGAGGTAAGGGAGCATAAGAAATCAAGGAAAAAAACGCTGTAATTTGTCACCATGCAATATACATATATTTTATCACATTAATAGATATTTATCTGTACCTTGAAAGTGTGCCAGTGGCTGTGGAGAGGTGCATTCATGCTGCATTCCTTGATGTTGTGGCATCTGGGGCAGGGGACAGCTGTTCTTTGTTTTCATTTTGCTTTAATTTGATGCCCATAGAGTTATCAAAGAGAAATGTGAGCTTAACTTTTCATGGCTGAAGCTGTGCTAACATCTGAAAACCTCACTAATTCGATTTATAAACCTAACAGAGGCCAGGTTGAATGGGGCTTGCAGCAACCTGGCCTAGTGGAAAGTGTCCCTGCCTATGGCAGCAGGGTTGGAACTGGATGATCTTTAAGGATCCGTTCAACCCAAACCGTTCTGTGACTGTGATTGGAAGTGGGCACTGGTAGACTGAATGAGCTGCTTTCTTCTGAGACATGGAGCTGTTATCAAAGAGTCTACAGGGCTGAAAATCTCACCATAAAAACCATAAACAAGGAGTTTATGACTTTCAAAGGCAGCTTTGTGTCTTGGGTGACAGTTGATACACTGAAAATCGTCAGACTTTTGTTCTTCTGCAGTTTAGGTAAAAAATCCCCTCCCATACAACATTTGATGTTAAAGATGAGTCAGGGAAACAACATTGTTGTTTCCCCAAAACTGAAATAATGATCAGCCAGGCTGGGTTTCCATTTTCTCTAAAATTACTGAAGCTCTTGAGGAAAGACTTGCATGAAAGATCTTGATATTTTTGCTTTTGTCTAGTTCGCCCAAGAAGCCTTTATAATATGTTACTGATTTTCAGTGGTTTTTACCATTAATTCTGCTTTTTGTTTCAGTTTGGACAATGTTATTTTCATTGACCTATTTTTAGCCACACAATATTTTTGTTGTTATTATGCAGCAGCCTAGAAATAGCAGTGGGAATTGGGAAGAAATTTTAATTTACAGGACTTGATAAACCTCACCAAGCATAACTGTTTGTATTTTGTATTTCAATTTCCTGAAGGGCCACAAAGCTGTCCTCTGTAGCTTTTACATAAAAAAATATCACATTCTTAACATAGACGTAAAATGCAGAAGAAAATGCAGAATGATAAATTTGGAGCTGTGATCAGGGTCTAGCTTCCCTAAAGCTCTTTTCCGAAGAGTTAAGTGATAATGCTATTAAAAATAAAGTGAATAAGTAAACACTATCTTCCAGAAACAGCTTTTTCTGGGATTCTATCTAACCAGCTTTGTTTAGAAAGCTTCCGACTCCATGTTGTAATTTTAATGACATTTAAATTTAGCATTCATGTTGCAGGACAAGGAGATGGTTGCCCCTGTGCAGCAGGGCCCCCCTGTTTCCATACTGGCGTGAAGCCAATAAAGATTCTGCTCATGGTACCATGGGTAATAACCAGGAAAGGAAAGGAAAACAACACCCTGCTTGCCCCCTCATTGCTAAATAAATGTTTGTTGAATTAATAACTGCTCATTTTTTTAAGCAGTTAGGTTAGCACAGAAAGGGAGAAAAATAATCACTTTGTGCTGGCTGGGGCAGCAACGCTGCTGACTGCCTGAGTGTGACAGACAGCAAGGGCGGGAGAGGGAGCAGACAGAATATTCATTATTTTTCCTTTGAGAAAGAAGGAGGCCAGTCTGGGAGCCATTATTTGGAGTCCATGTGAGCCATGATTGCAGCCTAATTATCCCCTTCAGCCCCACCCACAGACCCACTCAGCAGCTCTCCAGGGAATTGGTGTCTCCAGTCACCCAGCTTAGGTCACTTATTTCAAGAGGGAGCTCTGCCTGCTCTGCTCACCAGCTGGTACATTCCCACGGCCCCAATGTCATCCTCCTTTCACCCAGTTTCAAGGTGGGACCCCTGGGTATCACAGACCAGGTGCTGTTGGTTAGGAGGAGAGGAGAGGTGGCCTTAGCGAGCCCACTGCTGGAACATGTTGAGTTCTGGTAGCCATCCTGAAAACAGAGATTGGAAAACTTAGAAAAGAGCTACAGAAATGTCTGTAGACATGGGACTGTGCCCTGGAGAGACTGAGCTTAAAGGTGAGTTAGTTTTCCATCTCTGCAGATGGATGTCCTCTGAGACTGGGGAATGGCCTTCAAATTAATGAAGACAGAATATGGTCAAAGAAGTAGAACAGGAAACTGAGACAAATTCGTGCCGAAAACCGAGAGTGTGATTTTTCAAAATAAAGATTATTCAATACTGAAACTGCTTATGAGGAAATATACAGAACATCACCATCCTAGACTTGATTGAACAGCCTTCTAAAACATTGGCTAGAATGTCAAAGAAACTGGGCTTGATGGTGGTTTGGGGGTGGAGGATCTTTGGTCCCCAAGCTGTAAGATGGTACAAGGCTCTAAAAATTCTGTGCATTTCTTTATAGGAAAGATGTTGTAGGCCACAACATTTTTTTTTCTTTTTTTCTTTAGAGTATTTCTCTCTGTCCTGGAATGAATAAAATGCTAATCTTAATATTCTGTTGTTTTTTATTTAAAACTGCAACATTTGAGAGGGATTTTTTTTTCCCTTAGAAACTTACATCTTTTCTCTGTTTTTATGGCCTGGAGGTTTTCTCTCTCTTTTTTATTTATCATCTCATATTGCTATGGTTTGAGGATACAGAGCATTGACGCAGGCTGCTGTTGGGTTTTGGTTCTTTGACTGGTTTCTATTTTTAGAGCGTTCTTAGTTGCACTGAAAACAGGCAGCAGCAACTGTATTGGCCCCAATATCTGGCACAGTTTTTGCCAGAAGATGCACTGTGAATAACACATCTTGCCCTATATTTAGGGACTATGAAGAACATACTTTAAAGAACATACTCTACCCGTATAAGTAACGGGTCTTGTGGCTGCCCTGATCTGGCCCTGGACAAAGGAAACCAGAATTAATTTGGCCCAGCTTCTTCCCTGAGGCACAGTGCTGTGACCAGCTGTGTTAGCTCACTTTGTGGAAAGCCAGGTGAGCTCTGCTGCTGCCCAGCTGGCCACCAAACACCAGGCACTGGAGCACAGAGGTACTGCTTGGCCGCCCAGAGAACCAGCCTGCCTGTTTCTTCTGCCCAAAGTCTGATTGAAAAGTGGAATGTCTCCTCCAAGGGCTGGAGCAGCTCCTCATCTCAATCCCCAAAGCAACCAGAGATGACAGAAGAGCCAGGATCAACTCCTGCTGGCAGAGCAGTGCCTGTCCTTCAGCTTGCCAGAGTCCAGCTGAGCATCCTTCATGCAATCAGCCATGGACTCTTCTCTTTGCCAAAGCATGAAACATTGAGCCCTATTTTTATACCAAGGTATGGCAGGATCACCTGGACATTCCCAAAATTTTCACTGGTCAGAATAATTTTTTTTTTTTTTTACCCTACTCAGTAACTGGTATATCTTTTTGTCAGTTTGTGCTTTAGAGGAATCAGAAATTCCCAGTTCTACCCTTTCCTGCAGCCACCTTCTGTCTAACTCAAACACCTCATAGGAGAAACTTCACTTGGGATAAATAAAATAAAGTAATTTTGTTAGCAGTTTCCTGAAGAAGAAGCTTTGCCTGTGAAAAATTTCTTGAAATTTATTTTCCTGGTATGTGGTTTCCTCTTTTCAACTTGAATTTTCTCTGAGGTTTTGTCTCTATATTTTTCCCCTGGATTACCTGAAGTAAGAAACTTCTAGCTGAGCTGCTTTTGAAGAAGGAACACCAGTATTAAGAAAGAAAGACTCTGTTTGAGATTGTAATTTCTACCATTTAAAAATATTACTAGGGTTTGTATCAAAAAAGCCCCAAGCTAATAGGACTGAACAGGGCTAAGCAAAAGAAAATGCAGGCTGAGTGGTGGTGTGGGTTTTGAGTAGATTAAAAAAGATTCCTTTTTTCATCGGGCATGAAAATACTATCCATGCCAGGCATTTAATGCTAAGGCATTTAATGCTAAGGCATTTAATGCTAAGGCATTTAATGCTAAGGCATTTAATGCTAAGGCATTTAATGCTAAGGCATTTAATGCTAAGGCATTTAATGCTAAGGCATTTAATGCTAAGGCATTTAATGCTAAGGCATTTAATGCTAAGGCATTTAATGCTAAGGCATTTAATGCTAAGGCATTTAATGCTAAGGCATTTAATGCTAAGGCATTTAATGCTAAGGCATTTAATGCTAAGGCATTTAATGCTAAGGCATTTAATGCTAAGGCATTTAATGCTAAGGCATTTAATGCTAAGGCATTTAATGCTAAGGCATTTAATGCTAAGGCATTTAATGCTAAGGCATTTAATGCTAAGGCATTTAATGCTAAGGCATTTAATGCTAAGGCATTTAATGCTAAGGCATTTAATGCTAAGGCATTTAATGCTAAGGCATTTAATGCTAAGGCATTTAATGCTAAGGCATTTAATGCTAAGGCATTTAATGCTAAGGCATTTAATGCTAAGGCATTTAATGCTAAGGCATTTAATGCTAAGGCATTTAATGCTAAGGCATTTAATGCTAAGGCATTTAATGCTAAGGCATTTAATGCTGTATAAAACTGCCCTGGGTGAGGGAAGAGTCTTGTACAGGCTGTATTATTTCTCACATTTTCATGTGATTCCTCTTCCCAGTCATGTTCCCAGGCCTTTCCCTGTTCCTGTGGATATTTTGCGCAGTGATTGGCACTGAGCAGACCATGTCCATGCTGCAAGTGCAGCTCCAGACCCTTTCCTGGAGTCACGCTGGTGGCCCAGGTCACCCTTGTAGGCACCAGTCAGGCATTGTGAGATTTATCTGAGGGAAAAGCCTCAGCCTGCACTCAGACCCTTCATGCCCCTTGGAGACATCAGACGCAGTCCAGACAGTGAACTGACAGCTCTGTCCCTAGCAATGCCTGTCTTAAGTCAAATCTACTTAAGTCTGCCAAGAGACAAACGATGTGCTCGAAATCTGCATGCAGTGTGGCTCCCAATATGTTGTATTCCACTTTATGTCCTGGTTTTATCACCCTTTCCCCATCACAGACCAAACCCACGGGTCGAGAAGTACGAGAGACAACCTCATTGTCTTATTTTCCATCTTGGATCAGGTCTCAGGGATATTTCACTTGTGACTGCTCTTAAATAATTCTGTCTAGCATCTGATTTAAAAATATCTCAAAGTCAAGCTTCGTGCAATATCATCTGTTCAAGGCAACACCTAAACTGAACTGCAACTGTACTCTCAGTGCCCCTGCTTGTTTTTGAGGAGGAGTGAATTTAGTCCAGGAATGGAAGGATTTCTGCAGTTTCTGTATCTCCTTTATGATAAACATTTAGCTTGGGATGTGTTCTGGACTTGAAAAAGGCATGAGGCCTCTTTACTTTTGCATCTGTTTGCAGCTGTCCTTATTAATTGCTAGTTTTGCTTGCCCATGTTAAAATCTAAATGTCACATGGCAGTGTATTTTGCCCTAACTAAGGCCATAATAGGAAGTAATTGAAAATAGTTCTGCTGTGATTTTTCAGCTTAATTAGAATGTCATTAATATACCCTTCTCTGTATCAGTCTTAGGCCTTAAAATTTTTCCCACTATCCAGTATTTTCCACTTCACATTCACCTGAATTGCTGTTTCTACCCCTCTTGCTCCTCTCTGTGCATCCCTGGTGACTGAACATGATCCTAATGTCAGTTCTAGGGCATGTTCCACTCTCCCCTGCCTGGAACCCCCTTCCACAATGAAATACATTGTGAAACTCCAGGAGAGACAACTGTTTTCTCTGTGTGATGAAATGGGCTATACATGGGGTTAGGTATAGTAGTACCTTGGTAATAAATGAATAATTTGGGTCACAAGGGATGTCAGGAGGTCTTCTAGTCCAAAGCAGGCACAGCACTCCAGTTGTAGTCTCACAGGCACAGAATAGAGAGGAAGGATGGCTTCCCTTAACTCAGTGTCTATACTTGCTTGTTCTTTTTTGAACATTAACTATAGCCAAGTCTGCCCTCGAGGGAGGCTGCAGTGGAAAGAAACACCAACACTTCCCTCTTCTCCAGAAATCTTCTGTTGCACAGAGCCTCAAGTGGGAGTGATAGCCAGGATGGGGTGTGAAAGCAGCAATGCTGAGGAAGTTTATTTAATGCTTCCTTTGGTGTGGGCTAGAGCTGTGGCTGCGGCAGAACAGCACACAGCAGGGTAAAGGGTCACATCCTGAGTGTCCTCCGCAGGGGCTGCAGCCCTTGAGAGCCCTCACATTCTCAGGGTGATGAGTTTTGTACTTCTCTGCACCAGAAGGCCATAATTTAAATTCACAAGGGGCTGTTTATAACACTTCATTCTAAACCTCTGCCTAACACAGGCCAGAGAATTCCTCCCAGTAATTCCTGCCCTGTGCATTGCATCCCAGCCTCTGTTTCAGCTAGAGCAGATCTCTCAGACACAGAGATATATTCATGTTTTAACAACACTATGAGGTGCAGAATTTGCAGCTTCCCTTGACATGCTTTTTAATCTAAACAAGCCCATGAGTGGGAGAACAGGCTTCAGACTATTTCAGAATAAACTGGAACTTCAAAATCTTCTATGAAATATTTTTAAAATATATTTGATAACGATTTGGAGCTTAATTTTACAAATCTTCATCTGGAAAGAAGTTTCTTGATGTCAGCAGCACATCATGCAGGCCCTGTAAGACCATTTCATTTCACCCTTTCCTCAGGTAGCTAAGAAACTCCATAATTGCTCCACTATCTTAAGGTTATTGTTATAGACTTTAGCTTTTACAGTAATGCAAATATGTTACTGGTATCAATGTTGTTAATTAATAATATTTATTAATTTAATCTCATTTGGTAATGTGCAGTCCCAGCATGCAGATGCCCGTCAGGCAAAAACCAAAAACCAACCCCAAAAGACAAAATCCTGATGGATGATGCCTTTGTCTTGCAGAACTCATTGCTCGTGCAATTGTTGATAAATCCAATGCTTTCTCTATGTCACTGACCAGCAGCATGTGAGTTCTGTTCTCTCCTCTCGGTAGTTTGTAAAATGTCATTTGAACATGCCTTTTTTTCCTAAATGCAACCTGAGACCGGGGTGAGACCCAGATGGGGGCTGGACTTTGAGAACACCTGAGCAATCTAGAGTAAGGTGTCCCTGCCCACGGCAGGGAGGTTGGAATGGGAAGGTCTTTAGGGTCCCTTCCGACCCACACCTTTCTGTGATTCTATGGTGTTTGTGCATCTATAGCAGCCATTTGGAGACCAGCTGTTCAGCAAACAGTGGTGGCCTTGAATATTTGGGGAAAACTATTCCCCGGACAATTTTCTCAAAATACACTGTGTTGGTATACATAATAGGGATATCCTGTATTCCTCAGGGTATCCAGCAATCAAACCAATCTCAGATCTCTTTCTGTCTCAGGGCTGATGTTCTAAGCTCCATGGGGCTGCGGCACGAGGCAGGTGCAAAATCTCAGAAGTGTTTGAACCATGTAAGCAGAGAGAAGAAAAGGGGTAGAAGGAAATTAGGAAATTTCTGCACAAACGTGTCACTCAGAGCCAGAGAAACCAGGGTAATTGTTCTTTTTGAGAGATTATTAAGATCTCCGTAGTGGAGTCATTGCTGTATTTCATTCCCATGACTGGAACTTCATCATAAACTCCTCTGTGTGGTGACCCCAAGCTATTCTCTGTGAGTAGGGGCAGGGCTGTGTCCCCCTGACAGCAGAGGACTGGCTGCAGCACAGGCAGGATTCCATCCAGGAATGTGATGCTGGTACCTGCTAGGATCTTCCCGCTTGAGTTAATTTAATTGTCATAAACTCCTGACCTCGCTTCTGGGAATTGCTTGCACAATTAAGATGTGCCCTACAAGATTCTTAGTGTGATCACAGCTGAAAAGCTTTTGGGTACAAGAATGGGGTCTGAGACTACACCAGAAACTCTGCAGTATCTCCTTACATTTAAAGTGGGGTGGTGACGGCGAATGCGCCCCATGCCCCTCTATTCTTTTGTCCATCATTTTTTAGAAATTAGAATATTTGAGCACTTTTACAGCACAGACGTGTCATATCTGGTTACAAAGCACACCCCTGGCAAACTCCACGTGGAAACACATTTCTGGTCAGTCCCAAGGACAGCACAATCTCCATTTCACAGTTAAGAGTCTCTAGTGATGGAGATAACAGGGCAAAAGGGTTTTTTGTGATGATAACCCAGAACTGGATTATAGTACCAGAAGTATTTAAAAACCATGCCATGAGAGTTTCCCAGAGCTGCTGACACTCCTATAACTGCTTGTTTTTCCAGGTTTTTTACAGTGTAGTAATCCTCCCCCCAAAATGCTTATAAACACATTGAAACTACTTTAGGGGGAAGCAGTTTGATCAAACAAATGCATTCAAACTTGTCCTTTGCAGTGTCCACTGAGCTGGGATGACACACATCTGGCACATCTGCATGGTGAGAGAGAGAAGGCACCGTTCCAGCTGCAAAATCACTTTGGCTGGATTTGTAAGCTGCTGTGTTGGACTGATCTCTGCAGTGAGTCTGGTTCAAATCAAACTTTCGAAACTTTTTGTATGCACTCATTTGTGAACCCAGAAGCAATTTTCCACTCACAGTGTGAAATTCAATCCCTTCTTCACCTAGATGAAAGTTTCATCCTCTTCAGCATGCCAAAATGGCCCAGCAAAGAGATGCTACCATCAACAGGTATCATCCTGCTACCATATTTCATAGAGTTCAAGCCATTGTAATTGCCTGGTTTGGTCTCTTGCACAGAGAAGTTTATTTTTCTTGGAGCCAGCTCCTTTATGATTGAAATGGAGCATACATTTTATTAAAATATCTTATCTTCACTTGAAAAGGTCAGATGATGGTATACTATATTATAGTGAAACATTCTGCACCAATGCTTAATTATTTTCACCATTCAAAATGTCTTAGTCTATATTTGGATTTTGCCAAGGACTGCCACATTTCCTGGTTTAAGTGTCTTTTTTATGGGGCCTGTTTCCATTCTTCCTGTCTCTTTCCTTCATTTAAATCATACCTAAAGAAAATAGTATAAATGGAAATCAGAAGTTCTGTTCCATGCAAGATAATGGGTTGGGGTATTTACATTAATTGGGTCAGAGCACAACTTCTATTAAATTACTGCAAAATGCAGGTAACCTGTTGGAGCGGCCTTAACCTGCAATGTTTTAATGTGACTCAAATATTTCAGTCAGTGTGTTTCTGAGGAAAAATTCATTTAAACAGGTAACTTTTGTATTGAAAACTTCTCTTATGAAAAGATAGCTTCAGATGTGAGATCATGCTGTTGGTAAATTACTGCTTTGCTTGGGCTTCTTCTCTTTTCTTTCAAAATACATCTTTAAGATAATGCAGTTTCTCAACATCGTTTTAGAAGATTTTCCCTCAATGGCTTTATTATTACATATGTGAAGACGTAAACAGAGTCTATGACACCCTCTTATAAATACAAAGACCTTTTAGGAGCTCTTTACATTTTGTTCCGCTTAGTTAATTTTCTTGCAACAGCTTATTTTTCAATAGTTTTCCCTATTTCCTTGGGCAATTACACAAATGAATTGCTGAGGAAGTAATTTGCTGTCTGCTCATGTCATTGCTGTGCATAGTTTGACTTGATTAGACTTGCCATGCCACCTTGCTTCGAGTCTTTCTGCCACTTACTCTGCCAAATGCGACGTTAATCCATCTTTCATAAATGCAGCTTAGTGGTTTCATTGTCAGCGATTTTATCAACCAACAAACCACCTCACAGCCACTTGTTGCCTTCAACTTCATAACAACGCCCTCTTGGGATCCAAATTACTGTTGCCTCATGAGCAATTCTCATTTCTTTTACAAACTGTAGACATCTGTGTATCCTTGGTCTCTGCCTATTTTCACAAGTGCTTTTCTACCCTTCCACTCGGTACGCGGCTGATTGTCAACACCCGTATAAATCCACGGAAGTCGTTGTGGATGAGCTCCACCCAGCAGGGAGAATTTGGCCCCAGACAATTTCTTCTCCAAATTTTGTACACTTTCTTTTCTATTAGTCTGGCTTTAGCAGTGGCTCCATTCTAAAAATGTCCGGGAATGCGTTTATTTTGTGGCTACCTCACTGACAAGCCTCTCCTGTGGATGGAGGAGCCCAGTGGGAATGGGATCCCTTATGAGGTGTGGATATGAGGGAAGCTGGGCACAGCTTTGGGAAGCTGAGGTGCAGACCAAGTCACTGGGGTCTTCCTGTCGAGTTCCCACAGCCACATTTGCCCTATACACAGGTGTTACTGAGCATCTTTGGTGGGAAAACTTTAAAATTTCTTTTGATTGTCATGTTTTCTTTTATTTTTGTATTTATAACCCAGGAGCAGGGTCTGAAGGCTGGGACTGTGCTGCCCTACTTAGTCTGGGATCCTTGTTCCCTGATGGTTTTCTTCCCAGACAGGGCTGATGTGTATCTCGTGGGGAAACTCCATTCTTAGGAGATCAGAAGCTTTTGATCTGCCATGGCAGATGGGAACTGTGAAATGTCTGATCAAAGGGAAAAGGACCCGAGATACTCCAGATAAAGCCATGTCCGTGACATGAGATTCAGCCCAAGTGTGTTTCCAGCTCCAGAATGTATTTCTCTCTCTGGTTTTAATCCTAGGATGATTTTGTCCAGTTTCTAAGTGACAAATGGCTACTTCAGCATGATTGCTGATTTCTTTAGCATGTCTGCTGTTTTGCTGACACATAAACTCCTCCCTGTTTTTGGGGAGAGAGTGTCCTAGATCTGAGTCTTCAGAACTGCTGCTTTCCCCACTACATTTTATGTACAATATTGAAGGGAACAGCTCCAACAGGAAAACTGCGGAAAAGAGTCACAACCAGCCAAGTTTTTGGATGTAAGGACTTCTCCCTAGACTGCAAGAAGTCTATAGGTTCTGAATTTTTACTTATACCTTATGCACCTGTAACTGGCACACTCATATTGAGGAAGAATAATTTTGTATTTTGGTTGAGCAAAATTTTGTGTCCCACTTGAATTCTGCATTAATGTTAACAAACCTTGCTTGACTAAGGCAACTGTCAAAATGAGTATATTTCCCTGAAAGGGTTTTGTTTCAGTCAGCCAGCAGTTTTTGATGAACAATAAAAGTAATTATATTTCCCTCCTTCAAAAAATTCCTGGTATGTTTCCTAATTACATGTCTAACAAAAGATTGCAAAAGATGGTTTAAGACCCACTTGTAGCAGGTGTGGTGTGACTCTTCCAAAGATCCTCTGTTCATCCAGGTATAAGGATGCATAGCTCAGGATATTGCATAAGTATGTAGGCTATCGACGACAAAGAGAGCACAAGATTGTGCCTAAAATAAACAGAAAAATATAGAAAATTATCTGTCAGCAAAATCATCTCCAAGAGTGTTTCAGAATTTTCCATGAGGCATCAGGGATCTTTGACCCAAGCTCAAAAAAAAAAATTATTCTGCCTTTCGTTATGTATCTCAGTCACAGACTGACACTTTAGGTTCATTTCAGCAGTGTCTGTGCCATCAGAATCCAGTGTGAATTCTCCTGTGACAGCATTAGATCAATCATGTTTTAAAGAATGCAAGTAATTGCATCTACTCTATCTTCCAAGACAGTCCAAAACTGACACTTTGGGTTCACTGCAACCTGAGTTGCTAACACGGGTTGGAAGGTGAGAGAAAAGTATCACAAAGCTGTATTTTTAATATTCTTATGTAAAACAAGTTGGTTTCAAGTTAAAAAAAAAAAAAAAAAAGAATATGAGCAGAATGCCTAGACTCAGTTTTTGAAAAACGGGATAAAATGATCAAAGTTGGGGACTTCCCTGAACTCAAAGCACTGTTAGCATTTATTGAACATACACTGAGGTTATCATTTTAATGGATAGGTCAGGGTATTTGAAATACAGGTGTCTGCAATAACCTCTGTGATCAAGGTCTTTAAAGGGAACTTTTGCTGCAGTGACAGACCTAAATGGAAAGTAGAAAATGCCACTTGGGTCTAATTTCTGGGTGAAGGGCTGGTACTTGTGGTCTTTGAGAAAAATGGGTTACAAGCCCAGTGAAAGAGCTTTTCCTCATGCTGCAGATGTTCTTAAAGGCTATCACATTTTGTGCATCTGTGCTAAACCTGCATTTTTAGTTTATAAACTTTACAAAGCCTTGTATGAAGGCACTGGGATTTCCAGACAAGCCAAAACTAGACTGGAACCAGACTGTGCATTTCATGGCAGAAAATTAGTGGAGCAAAAGTGGAGTATTCTTGTGAGCTGCCTGTTGCTGGCATGTCTTAAAATGAGATCAGGTGTCTTTCAAAATGGATCTCGACTTGAAATGGGGAAAACTCCCGGGAAGTTCTCAGGTATATGTTACACAGAAAGTCAGACTAGATAACAGCAGCATTTTCTCCTGACCTTGCAATCTGAAGATATATTCCACACCTCCTGGCATGGCTGTGCCACCAGAGGGGAAAGGCTGTGGGGCAGCAGGAATTTAGAGATTTTCACTGTTAGGAATTTGCATTCAGAGAGATTCCCTGTGGCTTTGCTGCTGTTATCCTGCTCAGAGAAAGGCCCCACACATTTCTCCTGCTCTTCCCATGTGCCTCAAGGGTCCACCCCTGAGAGGGACGGTTCTCTAAGGGCATCCTGCAGCTGCACCTCCTGAGGGCTTAGCTGAGGGGGATGAGAGACACTGGAAAAGCTATTCCCCTCCCCTCCCTTTCCTCATATCCAGATAGAGTTTAGACCTGGCATTTTGTTCAGGTGGAAGGAAGGTGAGCATTGAAAGCAGTAAGCATTGAATCTTTTCACTTTCTCGTGGTTTCTAGCAGGTAGCAATTCAGGACGGACCAGTAAAATTCTTCCAGATAGCTATGGAGAAACAAAGGCCAGGGGAATGGCATAGAAATTGCACAGGTATTAAACTTTCTCCTTCCCACGTCAACATTTTCCTTAGTCCTTCCCAGGCTTCATCCACAGGTAAAGGTGGATATTTGATAGTCGCTGGTTGTGTCTAGGCCATGAGTGTAAGATCTGTGATGAGGCTCCAGGTAATGAGGACAGTTTTGTCTCTTCTTGTTGCCTTAAGCCATCCAGTTTTCTACAAAGAAATGGGAATCAAATGGTTTTATTGATTAACTTAATCATCTGAATCTGTTTTTCATGTGTCTTTGATGCTGTAAAATCAAAGCAGCGCACCCCTGCCAGGCACTAAAAGGTCAGATTCGAGGGTCATTAAAAGCAGCAGCATGCTTAATCAGGAGCCCTTACAGAGCAGCACAAAGACACCCCCTGCTTTCTGGACATGATTTATTTTTTAATAAGGATGACCAAGATGGCAGCCCATGTAACACCCTGTGCTCTGCTGGCTGCTCTGCAGCAGGGCCCGGTGATTTGCAAACTCTCTCTGCAGTGCTAATGTCTGCGTGAGCAACCTGGAGCAAACGGTGCTGCCTTATTGCTCTGGAAGCTCTCCCCAGCCGTGTGGGCCTGACTCATTCTGGGTACAGAAAGCAGTTGCAGGACTCATTAGGCAGATATGAATTTTTAAATGGTGTGTTTTTATTACCTTCTGGTTTCCTACACAGATTCCAGTGTTGGGTAGCCCAAGGTAGAGGAGCTCATTCCCTGGGTCTTTTATGGGCTATCTAGCCTACATCAGAAGATGCTGCCTGGCTGTTTGGTAGACTTGGCTTATTAGCTTCAAACAGCAAGGAGGATGGAAGTGAGACTAGATGAACCTTCAGCTGAGTTTTTAGGAGTGTAAAATGCAACAGAGGGAGTTGAAAGTTAAGCCTTTGTCCCACTTTGTTGTAGCCCCAGGAAGCCCCTTGTGTTGGATTCATCACTTGACTTAAGCATAGGGTCTCCTTGATAGGTGGAATGGACCTTGCAGCAGCACCTTCTTCAGAGTAGTTGAGAAGGCGGAGTGCCTGCACCAGCTATCCACACATTTCATACAGAAAGAATGTGGCCTTGTGCATTCACACCCTGGAAAGAAACAAACAACCTGCCCTGCATGGTCTGTGACCACTCCTTCATTCTCTCACATGAGATTCACGGCCCCATCTTCAGTCTCCGCAGTCACAGTGGCTTGGGGGTTGTGTGGACCTCACCCTTTCCTCTCTCCAGCTCTGCCAGCTCCACCTGGAGCTCAAATCATGAAGCCCAGCAGCAGCTTTTGGCTTGGCTGCAGCAAGCAGAGCCTCAGTGGTGAGGGAGCAGTGGTTTGCAGTCACAGCCCTGATAATACAGGTGTGTACCCAGCTTGATTCCTTCTCCTGTAGCAGAAGAGTTGTAATTAGACAGAGCACCTCAGAGCGCAGAGATCAGGCTGTGAAACAGGCAGCATGTACCAGAGAATTGCACCTCCTCTGTCTTCCCACCTTTCCCCCTTTGGGAGACATCACTACTATGCTAATTTTCATAAAAGGAGAGGTTTTAAAGTGGGAGAGGGCAGGCAGAGGGTGATGACATGTGAACAATACACGAGTGACAGAGGCACCTGCTGTCCTAAAGCATTTTCAAACGTTAAAAACATATAATTGGGGGCAGTTGAAAGTTGAAAGAGTGCATGGGGAGCTTTTAAAGTGGAGGGCTGGTGCTTACATGAAGGATTGCCCTTTCATCTCTCTGATCCTGGCAGCTTCCAGGAACAGTCGTATTCAAATGGTGAAGGATTAGGAAAAGAAGTTCCATGTGGTGGACAAAATAAGAATCACATTTGCCCTTTCCTTTCAAGTTGTCCTTTTTCATTCTGAGACTTTGCTAAATAAATAAATCTTCACACTGAGAGCTACCATTTATTGTCTGCATTTCTGACATAAACCTGCCTCTTTCACGCTCTGTTTTGTGAGCCACGGAGACCATTCCAAAACCCCAGGGAAATGCAATTGTGCATCTAATTTCCTGCTGGTGAAGGCAAAGGTTTTCAAGCAGATCTGATGACTGTGGGCAACCGCTTTGTGAGAAATCCAAAGGGAACCTGCAACTCAGAAAATGCTGAGCCTTCTGAAAGCTGTCTGCTCAGACAGAATTTGATGGGGGGAGGAAAAAAGTTTGCTTGGGGTTTTTTTTCCATTTTTAAGTTTGCAGATGGAGCTCAGCTCTTACGGGAGCAAGGGATGAGTAGCGTGGAGATGAGCCAGACATAGGACTGTGGGCTGTGTTGCGACTGCCCCAGATAGATGTGTTGATCCCTTGGCGTGAAGCATCCTCTGCTGTTCCCATCCCAAACAGCTCTTGATCACAGACTAACAGCTGAGCTGTGGTGCTGGTTATCAAAACACTCAGGGAAGGTTATAGAGGAGCCTGCTTTTTATCAAAGACTGAATTGGGAGAGTTTATCTCCCTCTAATTAAACCAAAGTTTTCAGATCAGTTGGGTATATTTTACTGGTCTTTTTGCACAAACTTATCCCACTTGCGTGGCCTTGAGATACAAATATTTGAAGATTACCCTTTGTTTTCCATGTGTGCATAGTTCAAAAGGCAGTGAAGGCAGAAGCCTCAGAATCCTCTGTCTTTCATTACAAATACCCTACACCAATGAAACACCACCATTTTTAGTAGTGACACATGAAGTGTAGCTGTGGGTACACGGATAAGTATCATAGAATCATAGAATGGTTTGGGTTGGAAGGGACCTTAAAGATCATCTAATTTCTCTCCCCCTGCCATGGGCAGGGACACCTTCCACCAGACCAGGTTGCTCAAAAGTCCCTCTAACCTGGCCTTGAACACTTTCTGAGATGGGGCATCCACAGCTGCTCTGGGCAACCTATGCCAGGGCCCACCACCCTCACAGGGAAGAATTTCTTCCTAATATCTTGTTTAAATCTACTCTCTTTCTGTTTGAGGCCATTTCTCCTCGTCCAGTCACTGCATGCTCTTGTCACAAATCCCTCTCCAGCTCTCTTGCAGGCCCTGGTAGGTGCTCTAAGGTGTCCCCAGGCTGAACTGCCCCAGATCCCTCTGTCTTTGTAGGACAGGTTCCAAATCATGAATGAAATCACTTCCTGAGGACATGATGTACTGTGAACTTCTGAATAACCATGCAGCACAAGCAGGATTTTGCTCTCTTCTGAAGGACCAAGGCTAGTTAAACACTTCTGCATCTGAGAATTCTGAAGTGCTGAATGGATTGTGGCAGGGTTTGAACTTCTGTCTGAAAGTCATTGCTTCATTTCAGACCAAGTGTTATAATGACACCAGATGTTTTGCTGTGTGTATCCTGATATAACTGAAGGAAGGACCTCATATTTACACAACCATGGTAGTTCTTTACCTGCCTCTTGCTTTTTTTANACCTATGCCAGGGCCCACCACCCTCACAGGGAAGAATTTCTTCCTAATATCTTGTTTAAATCTACTCTCTTTCTGTTTGAGGCCATTTCTCCTCGTCCAGTCACTGCATGCTCTTGTCACAAATCCCTCTCCAGCTCTCTTGCAGGCCCTGGTAGGTGCTCTAAGGTGTCCCCAGGCTGAACTGCCCCAGATCCCTCTGTCTTTGTAGGACAGGTTCCAAATCATGAATGAAATCACTTCCTGAGGACATGATGTACTGTGAACTTCTGAATAACCATGCAGCACAAGCAGGATTTTGCTCTCTTCTGAAGGACCAAGGCTAGTTAAACACTTCTGCATCTGAGAATTCTGAAGTGCTGAATGGATTGTGGCAGGGTTTGAACTTCTGTCTGAAAGTCATTGCTTCATTTCAGACCAAGTGTTATAATGACACCAGATGTTTTGCTGTGTGTATCCTGATATAACTGAAGGAAGGACCTCATATTTACACAACCATGGTAGTTCTTTACCTGCCTCTTGCTTTTTTTAGGAGAAACCTGCCCTGCCCCCAAAACAACCCCAGACATCCAACAGGCAGCACTGTTCACAGCATATGAAAAGTCTTCAAGGGAAATATTTTGAAAATGTTGCAACTTGTTATTGATAAAATACTATTCACTGTGCTTCTGCCGAGAGAGTTTGGCTCAGCTTGGCTCTACTTCTCATTTGTGTGCTGGTCCAGAGCCTGAAAAAGACATGGGCACCAGGCAACCCAAGCCATCACTCCCCCGTGGTCCCAGTGCAGGGACAGTCTGAGGACACTGGCCCCAGAAGGCTGATGGCAGCATGGGCTTGGACAAGTGTGTATCATTCTCCAGCCCCAGCACCATCTTACACATACGGCTGCCGTGGAGCCCTCCCTTTCTGCCTGTATTGCCCTATTAATGCAGTGTAGGCAACGCCAAGCAGTTTGCATGTGGAGTGGTCAGAACTCAGAGTATTTCATTATATTTGTGGAAAGTGTAACTATTTTCTCCTGTGCTAGACATGAAGCTCCAGGCTGCAGAGAGATGACAAGGGGTGTCACAAGACACAAGCTACGTCTGGCTCTGGCAGCCTCTCCTTGAGGAATGTGTGAGGAGGGTAGCCATGTTCATCTGTCAAGAGAAAGTGATTTTGGAAGGTTTGAAGCCCTTTGGAAATTTTGAAGCCATTAATTTGTCTGGGTTTTTTCTATATTTTTGTTATTATCCTGCATTGTTAATATTTCCAATGTGTAAGGTTTTGTTCTTGTAAACCATATTAGTAGTCTTGGATAAAATAATTTTAACCGACTGTGTCTCAGATGGAAAATTTTCTTTGGAATGATATTTTCATTTTGTGAACTGGACCACCCATCCTCAGAACAGGAATGCACATAAAAGCCAGCAAAGCTCTGATGTGACCAGAGAAAAGATTTCCTTAAAATCAGCGCTGTCGCATGGCCTGAAGCAACACAAGTTTTATGTGTGCCTGCATGCTTCAGACCTGAAGAATAAGCAGTGAATACAAACAGAGCAGAGTTTGACCTAATGGACATGGAAGATACACATATCCCCTGCAAGAAATTCTCCCAGCAGGCTGTGGATGTGTGCTACATGTTCCGGCCTTTGGACAACTGTTCGTTTCTCCTAGACACCCTGTCCCCTAAAAGTAATACTGATTTTATAGAGGTTTCTGTCATGCTGCCGAGACCCTCCCAAACAGGAGCACACTAGCACTAGCTGGCCCACTTAATGAACGTTCATCATTAATGAATAAACCATAATCTGCATTCAGGCTGCTAGTCCTTCCCCCTCTATGCTGGCATCAAAGTAGTTACAGGGTTTTAAATGTGAAGGGCTGATTAAGAAGAGAGGGGAAGGCAAATTTCACACTTCAATTAATGCTTTTGGGTCAGTCCCTCTGGTTGCAGATTGCCTAAACGCAATCGGCTGCTCCCCACAGCTGCTGCTGAGGATGAGAAGCAATCCAACTCGTTCTGAAGTCTCTGGCTAACAGCAAAGGTCATGGGAAAGCGGTCTTGTGGTATTTGACAAGTTAACACTGCTATTAAAGAGAGGCTAGGAAACAAAGCCCTGCTGATGGCTGGCTTGTCAGCGTCATATCTCTGCATGCTGGCTGATACTCAGGACAGCTGCCTATGAAAAGCAAATGAAATCCATCCCTACTGCACAGCCTGCAGGAGGAGTGTCTTTCACACCAGGAAAGGCACAGACAGGACTCAGAACTGCTCAGATGCGTCTGTCCCGACCACGTCCTGGCAATGTGTCTCTGTGCTGAAAGCGGCTTTTGGTGCAGTGCAGCCGGTTCTGCAACCTCTCCACAAAGGCATTAGGCTGTGTGTTGGTTTCTGTTATCCTCAGGTTCATACTTGTGGCCTCTTTCACTTTACACCCCCTCCTTTTCTTACCTATTTTAGCTCCATTGTGGCTCAGGGAGGAGACAGACAGCACAGGAAAGAGGGGGTGCTTTAGACAACCCCACAGAACTTGCTTCCAGCGCCAGGATCTCCAGAAGATCAGGCTGAAGGACCTGGATCCTTGCTGGATGGAAGGGATGGTTTGATACGGAGGCAGAGTGCAGACAGAAGGACAGGAGTGTGCTGGGAATGGTCCCATTAGCAGCCTCTTGGCTTTTAACAACTTCTCTGGTTGCCCCCAAATTTAGTGTTTTGACTTCATGGCATACAGCCCACTTGAGGGGCCAGGCAGCAGATTGAGAGGTCTCTCTAGAGTGGCAAAAGTGACCCAACAGTAGCTTTTGGCATTTATACCGTGTGGAAGCAGAAAAAGAGGAGGAGCAGCCTGGACATCCCTTCTGTTCTGGAAGGGATCCCAGACATCCCTTCTTCTCCCTGCTCAGGGCTGTGCGTGACGTTGAGAGCACCCATTTGGGTCCCAGCCCAATTGAATCCAAGCTGGTTTCTCCACGATGCCAGGTGTCTGGGGAGGAACAACATGCTGTAGTGCTACCCCAGTGCAGAACTGTGCATCACAGCCCCTGCATGTACCTGCTGCCTTCTCCCCTTTCTCTTGGGCAAATGTGCTCAAGACTTTTGCAGAGCACAGTGCTCATTTCTGTACCCTCCATGTTATCCCTCAGCTGACGAAGCACTATTTTAAGATGTGAAATGTATCAGTAAGTGGAAAAAAAAAGAGAACATTTAAATGACTTCAAACTGTGCAAATCCCTGAGCATGTTGGATGGGAAGAGATTCTTCAATTAAACTCCTCTTTGTGATTCCTCCAGGTTGCTTCATCCCCACTGCCCCCCTGTCCAGGTGTGGGGCATGAGTGTGTGCAGGACAGAAGGAACCAGAGAAATACCTGTCTGATCTGTTCTCCACAGGAAAAAGCCTTTCCAAAGGGCTGGAACAGCAGAGAAGTGCACACCAAGTACGTGGGTAAAGGAAATGCAAACATAGGGATGTCTCCCTCCACTCTTTCTCAGATACAAATAACTGTAAAAAAATAAAATAGTGGAAGGTCTGACTCTGAGTTATTTATCAAACCCAGAGACCAAATATTTGCACCCCATTCTCTCTCTGCAAATTATGTGAGAGACCCACTGTCAATCCTGCAATGGGTAAATGGGTTCTTTTTACTCTATTTCCTCTCCTTTTCTTCCTTTCTAGTGCTCTCTGAAATGGGTTTCCTTCCCCTTGGTTCATTAGATTTGTCTGAATTTGGCTTTGTAATATTTTAAAGTGATGAAGACCCCTCCTGGCTAGTTTTGCAGGCTGATGGACTGTGTGCAGCTCATTGCTGTTGTCTGTGAAATATTATTTGATGCTCTGTGAGAAGAGGAGGAGGTTCTTGGCAGACCAAGAGACAACTGGAACAGTGTCCCACAGCAGCGTGTGGAAATAGACCCATTGTATTCCTCTGAATTACATTTGAAATATCTTTACTGAACATGACAGGTCAGAAAATGAAATTTTCATTCTGCAGGAAACTTACAATTTTATTTTCAAACAAGGACTAAAAGTCAAAATTAAATACCAAGTGAAGTTGGGGAATTTTTTTGTTCCCGAAACATTGAAATGACTTGATTGAAATGCTTCGTAATGGTAATTTAGAACATTTTGCTCTTATTTCTGCTTGTCACAATGGTAGCTAAAATTATTCTATTGAAACAAAATGATTGACTCTATCATAGTGAAATGTAATTTCCGGTGAAAGCACTGATGGAATTTGATACCTTCCAGCAGCATTCCCCAATTTTGTCAAAAAAGCATTTATTGTTGTAAAACTTGATCAAGCAGCCCTTTTGGACTTCTTATTCCATTGTCATCTATGATATTTTGTGTAAAAACAGTGCCAATGGACAGAAAGGCAAATTTGGATAACCAGCATGGAGACAGGCATCACAGATATTTAGGTCTCTTTCCCATCTCATTTTCTGTTCTGTTGACCTAGTAATTTAATCTCAGAATTCCTTTCGTTCCTTCCAGTGTCTGCCTTAGCATGGGGATGAAAGTCTTGTCCATGACGACAGGAAAACCCATCAAAGCTTTGTGATGATCATCTTCCTTCTAACATGGAGTTTCTGCAGCACCAGGCAGGCACCAGACCTGAGAAGATTTTCTCTCTCCATCCTGACTGGACTGGTAGCCCTATCTGCTAAACTCAGCGTTCTTTGGCAGTCCCTTAGAGTCTGCCTTTGCACAGGGTGTCTCCAGTCCCACTCTGGATGTGCTCAGCTTTTCCTGATGGAAGCTGTGACTTTATTTATTTCTTACGGAACTGATCTCAGAGGGCTGTAACAGCCAGACAGGGTTGCGTGTAGGGGTGGAGGAGGTGAGAGCTATTAGATGCTGCTTCACAAAGTGTTTCTCTTGCTGGTTAACCTCCTTCTCATCCACACTTTTTCGAAGATCAGCCAATCCTTTGAACCACTTGGGAACTATAAATGTTGAGTTTTGGCATCAGGTGGGCAGAGGGGCACCATGAGTGTTCACAGGGCCTCTTGGAGAGGAAGATCCTTCCCACAGGGAGCCATTCACCCGCCTTTGCAAGTGTGACAGCTCTCTAACACCAATACTCCCATTACCTCTAACATCTCAGCTTTGCTAGGCAGGAGCATAAAGCCCACAGTATTAGCATCCAAGATACGTGTCTATTAATAGCTGCTCACCAGTTCTTAATTAGATTGGCATATATTGAAGATATGCAGCTGAATTAAAACAGACCGAATGCAGAGCTACTATCAGAATTTCCAGACTTTTAACCAGCTTTTCCATTGTTGCCTTGTCTTTATGAGCACACTGCAATTTTCCTTAGGATGCTGCCTAGACAAAATGCAGGGCACCTGTAGAGAGATAATAAATAACCTGGTGCTCGTTCACCCCCACCCCACTCCCTTCTGCATGATTGAATTTTTCAGCACCTAATAACACTTCCTGTCAGCACAGAATCAATTCTAAATCTCAACACACAGGGGAAAAAAAAGTAAGTTTAAACAATATTGAAGTGAAGCAACTAAAAGCTGGAATTGAAGTCTTGGCACTGAGTACGATGTCTGAAATTTATTCTACTTCTGAAACATCCCAGACTCCACTTTGTAAGAGCCTATTGCGGATATCTTAATTCAGTGTCTGAGGACTTCATGACTTCATTCAGGGCTTTTAAAAAGTTCTTAACTATTCCAGTTGCTTTCTCAGAATTCACAATTGTCCTCTGTGATTGGCTGGTTTTTTTTACTGCGTTTGTCTGGGGTTTTTTTACCTCCAGCCTCAATAATTCAGACCTGTTAAGTGCTGGCTGATTTTATTCAATGCCTTAAAGAGTACTAAAATTTCAGCCAGGTGTTGTAGCTAACTGGTTCACTCTATGAAAATCCATAGAATTTCCAAAAGACCCGGCTTGTTGCCACTCATGATGCAGCTGTGCCAACCGATTCTAACATTTTTGACAGATGTGCAGTGATTAGTGAAGGCAGGCGAGGGAGAGTAATATATCACCAGAGTATAGGATCAGTCAGCTAGAGCAACAACGAAAACCAGCGACACTGTCTCCAAACTGAAATAGAAAGTACTGTCTCCAAAAGCAGACACTCACTCCTCCAGTGGGAGTCACTTGCCCAGGTGGTCAGGCACCCACGTTTTATGTACCCTACAGGAATATTGTAACGTGAGCTCCACAGCCACCAAGTATCTGTGCTTTTATAACAATATTATGCAAACTCTCTGCCAGACCGTGCCTCAGAAATGCCAGCACAGCCTCTAACGCTGCTTGTGTCAAAGGAGTATTTTTGCTTTTGTTACAAAAGCCAGTACTTAAATTCACCTAAATGTGTCAAATCAGAAATGCTAGGGTGAGTTTTCTGCAAGAAATTCTGATCTCTTCGAGAGGTGGCACAGCAAGTTGGGGTTAGCATGGAGGTTTGATGCATCATCTACATTAATGAGAAAGGAAGTGAATAATAAAATTAAATGCCTCAATGAATTTACTGATGGATTTAAACACTGTGATCAGGAACTGAAAGTGCTGGAAGTGAAAAGACAGTTCAGGAAATGAGAAAAAGGATGAAAAAAAAATCTGTCATTTGACCATAGGTATTAACTTTGGGAGAGGCTGGCTAGGTGAGGTAAGGCAGGCATTCTAATGATGGATAATCAGGTAACTGAGAAGTTCATGTCATTCACAACCTCTTCACTCAAGTCGTCAGTGAAATGTGTTTTAATTCCTGTTGTTTATCCTCAATAATACAGCCTTCCAGTACCTGAAGTCAACCTACAAGAAAATGGAAAGGGACTTGTTACAAAAGCCTGTTATGTCAGGATAAGGGAGAATGGCTTTGAACTGGGAGTAGATTTAGGTGAGATATTAAGAAAAGATTCCTTACTGTGAGGCTGGTGAGGCCCTGGCCCACGCTGCCCACAGAAGCTGTGGCTGCCCCATCCCTGGCAGTGTTCCAGGCCAGGCTGGACGGGGCATTGAGCAACCTGGGATAGTGGAAGGTGTCCCTGTGTATGCCAGGGGATTGGGAATAGATGATCTTTAAGGTCCCTCCCAACCCAGGCCATTCTGTGATTCTGTGCTCCTCTGATAACACAGGCGGGCTCCACACTGCTGAGCAGAGGAGGGTTGGCTGTCCTTGTGCAGCTGGCAAACATAAGGGAGAAGCATGACCTGTTCTGAAACCAGAGAGCAGATCTTCTGTTTATGTCTCTAACCATTAGGAACTGATGTTTTCTTTCACTATTCGTGTCTTGGGAGATTGCAAATGAAAACACTAAGAAATAATACCACAATAAATTTACATGTTGCTATTATATAGAATTAGACAATGAGTCTTTTAAGACAACAAAAACTATCATAATTAGAGTAGCATTGTAAAGACATTCCATGGCTTTTGGGCTCTCAGTTGTTTTAGTGTCTGTCTGGGTTAATTGACCATATGAGACAATTGGCCTCCAATTTATACTGTTTTAATCAAGATAGAGGACTATGCAGTAATGCTGCATCTTTGCCTGAGTCTGTAGTGCTGGAAATACAGAGTTTTACTCTGAAATGGACAGCTGCATGCTGGTGGAGATTTAGCAATTTAATAAAAAAATAATTAAAAATCTGGACAGTTGCAGCTAGTATGTGCTATCTTTTGAACAAGAAGATACTAAACCAGGAGCTTTGATCTAGTTGTTACGTTGTTAGTCATGCCTTGGTTCATATCCTGATGAAAAGAAAATAGCTGGGGTTGACTGCCCAGTCAGGCTCTCTCTGTGGACAGCTAACAAATGCTCTTCTTCTTCAGCAAAATCACAGATGTGAAATGGTGGAAAAGCACCTTTTTTTTTTTTTTTTTGGTGGGGGAGGAAGGGCATCTATGCTTCTATTTTAAGAATAGAATTTGTTCAGAAAGTGCATTACTTTTGTCTAATAGGACCCTCTCTGCTTGGCAACATTTTAGTAATCTTTCAGAAGGATCTAAATATTAATCACAGACATCATATCAAGGTCCTTGGTTTGGTTGGACCTCAACCACTTGCTGTGATAGGACATCTACACCGAGGTAGTGATCAAATCCAGGAATGTACAAAACACCCACAAATGTAGGTGTAGTGGTGTTCATTCAGACTATAAACTTTGCAATCCAAATAAATTGGTGCCTGTTTAAAGTGGGCTCAGTTTCAGAAAGGTTTTGTATTTCGCTACACAGACACTAAAATGCCTGAATGTAGAGCATAATAATTTAATCACTAAGCTTTAAGATCTTTGGATCCTGGGAATTTATACCACTGGGATACACTGAGGGAAACTGGGGGACTGCTAGAGGAAACCACACTTGCTGTGGTGCTGAGGCCATCACTGATGGCTGATTTTATCCCTGTGGCAAACTAAAAATTTCTGCAGATGTTATTTCACAAGCAACAAGCTCACCCCAACACACAGAGTCTGCTGCTGAGGGCTGCTGAAGTTTCTTAATTTCTTGTCTCCTGGCCTTTGATTAACAAGGCTGTTCTTCGCTTGCAGCCCTGCAGCACTGGCAGATGGAAGCGAGACAAATGTTGCTTTGAATGAACTTGACTGGGCCAGTGCACTCGGTGGTGACCCCAAGGACAGAATGGATGTGTCATTGTCAGTGTAGCTGCTCAGAGCACTTGAATCCATCAGGGTGGTTGCCCATATCTAAAGGAAGCAGAAGGCCGAGTAGTGCCTTGCCACAGGATATTTCCAAAGACTGGTGCGCAAATACTGCGTTTCTTGCTCACACTGTCCTTGTGACTGGTAATCCTTGAAAACAGGTGAGATTTGTCACCTAGTGTGAGGCAAAAAAGCTCCGTGCTGACCACAGGGCCAGATGGTTCCAGTGATTTCTGGAGTGCTTCACAGCTTCTCAGCTTGGGTCAAAATTAGTGTAATTTTTTTAAAGGAACAGATAATGGACTCTGGTCAAACTGGACTGTCTGCTTGCAGGGCACAGCCTGCACATGCTGTTGTGACTATTTTCAGTTGTTTTATTTGTTTTTTCCTTTCCACAGAGCTTGGTACCGTAGATCAGAAAGGCAGAGGCTGGGGAAAGCAAAGGCAGGGAGGGCCCAGCAAGACACAGTGGCTGGTGGGAGCGGCCCAAGTAAAAGGACAAGAAGAAATGGCTTTCAGGAGTGCCCAGAGGAGGTTCACATTAGATATTAGAAAAAAAAATTTCACTGAAAGACTGGTTAGGAATTGGAATAAGTTGCCCAGGGAGATGGTGGAATCATCATCTCTGGAAGTGTTCAAGAGCAATCCAGATGTGGCTCTTGGGGATATGGTTTAGGGGTGATTAGGTTGACAGCTGGACTAGATGATCTTGAAGGTCTCTTCTAATCTTGATGACTCTGTGATTCTGTGAATATTCATGTCTTGCCCTTCTGGGTGCCATATCACTCAATTATGAAACAGAAGCAAATAAAAGTGATCAGAATAGAAAGCCAGTAGGCTCACTACTGTGCCTCTTAGGGAAAAACAAGCAAGATATTTTTCCATGCAATTGTTATTTTCAGAGACTCAAATTGCCTGTAAAGTGTGTTATATAAACTGGCACTGTAGCATTAGCCATTGCTCTAGAGAGTCTGCAAGGTGGGAGGTGGTAATCAGGATGAGTGGCAAATAAAATCCTCATAAGACTGGGGCTCCTAAAAGACTGGCCTTTTTAACTACATGGTGAAAATGCTGCTTGAAAGTGCTCTTGTACCAAGGGAGATCTAATGTTGCTAGCATAGCCTGAAGCAACCAATATCTGGATATTTTTAGCAAAAGTTTGGCCCTCCTCCTCCTTTTTCAAGCCTTTGGGTTTGTGACACTGTCAGAATAGAATGATTGTAGGAAAGCATAGATATTATGGAGCATATTTGTAACATGCAGAGTCCAGTTTTTAGGTAGGTTCAGGTGATACTCTAGGACATACTCTAGAATGAGAGGTTCATGTACAGCTGTAGTACAGTCTCAGCAGCCTGGTTTCATCTCAATTCATGTGAATGGTTGGATATTTTGCATTTAATGAAATGTAAACGAAATATAAAAACACAGGCTTGGAAGAGGGACCCCAGGGCTTGAATTCGGTCCTTTGCAAGAGCAGGACACCAAGAAGCACTCAAAGAAAAGTCCCCAGGCTTATCCTCACACCAAGAAGCACTGAAATCTTGTCCCATTTGGGCCTGTAGTACATAAGCAAATACCTTAAGTGTATGACAGAAAGAGAACAGAAGACATTCAGGGAATCACCAAGATCTTTACACTCCTGTGATACCAGACAACTCAATAAACAGATTTTCCTTGAGATTATGGAAGAGAGAAAAGGCACATGAAGGGAGCAAGCCAGAAATGCCTCAAAATCCCTGCTTGTCTTACCTAGGGAGAAAATTCCCTCCTAGGCCCAAACCTAGGTGTTGGTGTTGGAATGCAAGCCCTGCATGCTTCAGAGAACAGAGTATCATGGAAAGCCCCAGAAAATCAGCCTCTCCCTCATGTTGAAATTTGGCTGCTCTTTGGTGTCCAGAGAAAGTAGAAAAAAAAAATTAAATCAGCCAGAAATTAAATTATGCAGCAAGATAAGGGAGAATTGTGAAATTCTTACTGTCTGCTCCATGTACCAGCAGCAGCCCTGAAGTCTGAGCCTTGTATCATGTGGCTAAAAAAAGAACTCACCGGCTACTGTCTCTCCTTACAAACCTGCCTGGGTGTATAACAGATCACACAAAATGCTTTATTCTCAGGATGATGAAAATAGAGCATGAGAGAGTCTTAGAGGGGGTGTAAGGCAGAGGCATCCTGGTCAGTATTTCCACAATGACTCTGCAAATCATTGCTGGTTTTGCTCTCTAAGATGATCAGGTAATTGTTTAAATTGTGTTTAATTTTGCCAAGACCTTGACTCCCTCAGTGCATCTGTAATTATGTAGTTGTTATGCTGCCTGGCTGGGATTGTCTGTCTTTTTTAGGTTGTTTTGTGCTTTCTTTGTTTAAGAGGAATTGGTCTAGGTCTTTTTATTTTCTTTTTCTGCATATCCTAACAAATTCTCTGCTGGACCCATTCTTTAAAAAAATAATTAGTAAATTATTGCTGATGATCAGCCAAAACTTCTGTAGAAAAAGCCGTCAGATGGAGTGCAAACCTTCAGGTAACTGCTTAGAGCTGATTTTAATCCCAGCATAGTGCATGGACAGCCTCAGACTACAAATGCTGTAAAAGTCAGTCAGATCCCCTGGAGAGGATGTCTCCCTTTAGCTGCACTGCAGGAAGTGCTTCTTCTTTGTCTGTCATAAACAAACGAGTGAGGTTAATGTGGAAAACAGCACTGCAGCAGGTGCCTCCTGGACATAAAATTTCACTTTTACACTGGAGTAATAAAACAGGAGCAGGGCTTCTCTTTGAGCCAGGTTCTCCCACTCCTCCAGCAACCACTCTGCAGGGAGTGGCTTCATTTTCTCACTGCTGTCCTCTTCTCATCCCTTTGGTCATAAGGTCTGTACAAATCTCCTGCTCCTTCAGCAGCTTCAGCTCCTTCAGGCAGACCAGGGGCTGCATCTGCCCAGCTTCCAAACTCTCAGGTAGCTTGGCAGGAGCTGTATCAGCTGATCCTTGGATTTGGGGATAGATACCAACAATTCTCACTGTCTTCTGGTCATCCCATCTGTAACAAACCTGTTTGAAGCCATTTTTGGTGGGCAGCTGTGGTTAAGAGTTTTGTTTTTGGGCATCTGAGGTCACTAATGTTTCCTTCAAGTAAGGCATGTTTTGGGGCAAATGGGGCAAAAAGTGATCAAAGGGCATCATGTAGAACTAAGGAACCAGGCAGAGCCTCTGTCTCTGGTACTTCAGTTATTTCTGTGGCCTCTCCATAGCCCCACAGGTGATTTCTCAGGGGAGCTTCCTTAGCACCTCTCTCTCCTTGTTTCCCCACAGGAGCCCCTGCTGCTGAGCCCTGTGAAGGAACACATCACTTCTGTCAGCTTTGCCTGTAAGAATGGAGCAAAAATGGGAACAAACCATCCCATTTGTGTAGCCCCAGCTCTCCCCATGTCAGAGATTGCAGCCTGAGGACCAGTCTTATCAGAGGAACAGTTGGACTCAGGGAGGGTTAAAGGTCTTCAGGACCCTCTCTCCTCCAGGAGGGCTGTGCAGTTATTTACTTCATTGAGCAAAGTGAAGCAGCTCCACAGTAACCAGGCTTGTCCTCTGCCCTCCAACCCAGGGGAGCATGACTGCACTCTGGAGGAGTCTTCGGCTGAGGAGACAGTCCATGGGTACCCTGCCTTTTGGACAGCCCCAAGTGTGTGAGTGGCTGTAGGGCATGACCCGAGGAGATGCAGTGGATGGTGACCTTTACACACATTGATTTCAAATATTCAGTATCTAAAACTTATTCCTGGGATTTTTTTTTTTTCACCGTCTGGGTAATCCCTGTTAAAATAGCCTGCTTGTTTTAAAATGAAAAATATATCTGCTGGTGTCACCTTATAGAAATTGCTTTGGAAACGGCCTGGATTCAATTTGGAAGCCTCTGGCCAAATTCATCAGTGTCCAGCCTGACTGTGTGCCCACCACCGGCGGAGAGCCAAGGCAATATAAAATGTCTGTCCTCCTCAGTTTGTGCAAGAGGGGTCAAAAGCGGCTGATGCTGCACCAGGGACATTCAAACTACTTTCATGTGGGGAGATACAGCCTTGCAGTGGTGCTCCTACCACTGCCTTTCTTTCTTTCTCCCCTACTCTCCCTATACCTTGCTGTGAGATCTCACCTCCTCCCACTGTCTCACTGGTGTCACAATGTACACTTGGCATCAGGCTGAGCCTCCAAAAGTGGCTGCAAGGCAGCAGGGTGTTTGTTGGATCAGACATTTGCTTGCAAGGTGGATCCGTAGAAGGGAAGACAGCAACTGATGGTGCAGGAATCAGCCCCATCTCTCTCTCACTCAGAGGTGGATCTTCCTTAATGAAAATCCAAGTTCTCCACGCTAAGAATTTAAAAGGCGTTTCTATTTACATAAGCAATGGATTAAGTCTTGTCAGTGAATGATTTAACTGAAGGTAACAAAAAGAACCAGCAGACAAAGTTTGGGAATCTTGCCTAACTGCTTGGTTCCTGGGAGAGGGGTGGCTGGTGAGCGGTCGGAAGAAAAACGAGGGATCAGGCCTTGGAGGTTCCATACCCAGCTCTGATTCAGTTGGTAATGCATGAAAAGTTTCTTACCCTATTTATGCCTTGGGTTATCACAGTGGTACACAGTGGTACTTGGTTATCTCCAGGGCATTTAGGAGGTTTATGGATATGAGGCTTGAAAAGTACACTGCCATCAGACAATGAGGGATATTGCTGTCTACAGATGCCAAGAAGCATTTGTAGCCTGAGCATCCTGGTGAAGCCTGAACACAGAAAATGTTTAGAAATAATAATAATAATGAAAAAGGAAGTTGTTAGATTTTCCCAAACCTGCAAAACGATATGGTGCAGTTGCTTTTGAAGGCTTTGGCCATAGTTTAGAACAGTTTAACCATTGCTAATCTTACCCTTGTAGAACACAGTTTCTGTTGCTGGAGAAGAACAACCATATGCTGCTCATTGCTCGTTATAGGGCATTTACAAGAGTCACTGTACACAGAAAAGCAGTGCAAGGTGAGGGGTCAGGCAAATCCAGGTTTCAGCCCCCAGAAAGAGAAACTGGGGAGCAGCACAGCTTTCTTTGTAAGACAAGCTGCTCCCTCAGCAAGCTGGGAGAAAGGTGTTCAAATCTAAAAATCTTCAAGTGGAAAATCATCCCTTTAAATGCTATCATTGTAGGCTCTAATTTTAGGAATTTTAGGTTTAACTGACTGAATGTAGTCATTACAATACTCCATTTTTAGGCGCTGCAGGTATTGTGAGTCTGATCCTCTTCTAACACCCTGTTGCTAGGAAAGGCTGCGTTTGATTCCTTTTCAGGCAGTTCAGATGGCAGTGAACAAAGTCAAGCGGGCTTACAAAGCAGAACTTATCTGAGAAAGATTCCACAAGCTGAACTTGTGCTCTCTGTCCCTTTTTTGACTCACAGGAGTGCAGAACAAGCCTGGCTGGGGCTGTGATGGAGGAGTGAAGTGGCAAAGAATAGTTTGTGGCTTTGATTGCTGCTGGCTGAGTGCTACAGATGTTGGGGTCTGACTGTCTGTGGAGTGGCAGGCTGAAAACTGCGAACAGTTTTTCCTGCGAAGCGAGCAGTAGGATTTACTCACAGGCTTGAAGGCAGGTAGAGGTGTACAGACCAATTCACTGCTGTAATGGCCCTGCAGTTTGGGAAACAGGAGTGCACGTCCTGTTGGCAGCAGTGACACAAGGTTCGTGGCACTGGGCAAATGTCACAGCACAGTCTGTAGGTCTTCCCATCCTTCCTGATTTTTCTTCATTTCTGTAAGACCATCTGAACTAATTATTGTCTTAGTTTAGCTTGACTGCTCAGTGAAAATTTGATGCCGTATGATGGGAACAGGCCTAACCGGAGCAGGAGATACAGGAGATGTGAGACCAGGTGGCGTGTCCTCAGAAAGGACTGCAGCAGGAAGGTTTTTGTTTTCAGACACACTCAACTGAGGCTGA
>VYZQ01060547.1:147909-203531 GCA_013400655.1 Mystacornis crossleyi
GTAGCAAGAACTTTTCTTGCTTCTCTCTTGTCCCGTGTGAAACTTTTCCCTCTCACAGAAGCTATCAGTAGTGTTATTGTAAACTAAGAACACCTGCAATTTGTTTTCCATATAGTAGAAAAATATTTTCACAACGGATGTTCCAAGGTTCAGCCAATCACCCCAGGTGGGGTGGCTGATCTCTCGACCAATTAGCTATGAAGTAAAAAGTCTATAAAAGAGCTGTTAAATAAATTAATAAATCCCTTCTGCTGCACCATTCCTGCCTGCTGGACTTCTCTCTCTCTTGCTGCGGGACACAGCGACACAGCGACAAGAAGTTATAAGGTAAATGTCTGCAACTGAGTTGCCATATATTCTCAACCCTAATGAACCACCTGTGTGCCTTCCTGATGCTTTTGGGTGGAAAGCCAGAGTACATCTAGTAAATAAATTGCTTTCCACCACTGCCTTCAAGTCTGCTTCCTTCAAATGAGCACAGACATGAAACACAGCTGTGAACCTATGCCACAATTTTTCATTTTAATTTGTGATTTTATCGAAAGCAATAGTCTTCCCAAGGCTTGCTCCATCACAGTTCAAAGGTGTTCAGTAGAACATTAACTATTGCTAGTGCAGTTCCTCATACTTTTGGCTTGCTGGGAGAGCTGCTTGTGGCTGCTTTGTATTCAGAGCTTGCTGTGTGTTGGGCTCATTCCGCTTCCTCACAGATTCATATTTAAGTGTGGTCATCTCTCAGAAGGAAGGCAAAATTGACTTGTTGAAAAAGCAAAGAGCTTTCTCTCCACAGAACAAAATTGCAAGTCTCTTCCAATCTCATTTACTTGGCTGTTACACCAGTGTGGACACCTGATTTACGACGCTGGCCTGATTTACAACTCTCTGAGACCATATTTAGCCCTAAGACTTTTTTGAGTTAATGCAAGCGGAAATATAGCTGGGGAAAAAAAAAAAAAAAGGGAAGGAAAATGCACTGTAATGGCTGCTAGTGAGAGGAATAATTACGGGTAACTGGTGATCCAACACACAACACCACTGAGCTGAAATAGTGACATTTGGATTTATGTTCAGGTCGTTAGGGCACAGCAGCATCTCTCTTATGGGGAAAGGCTGAGGGAGCTGAAAAATTTGTCAGGCATGTGCCAACCCCCTTCCTTTTGGGTTGCAAACCTGATGGGAGGAAGGAGAACTGGCATGCTCTGGTTCTGAAGATGTTGGCTCCAGCAATACACTGCCTGGGTGACTCTTGCTTTTTGTTTTCTATTAAGATCACAGTGCACTGTCACCTAACCCATGAGGTCAGGAGTCCCAAGTAAAGTAAATAAATACATTTTCACATCTACTTTTAACAAAAAAGTATCTGCAAATATGCTTTTCTATGGGAGCAGATGGTTCTATCATTTCTGTGTCTGTAGAACATTTTGTTTTGGTAGGATATGGTCATTATCTCTGTTGTTTCTGTTAAGCTTTTGCTTTCTGTCAGTTTTCACCATTATCACATTTTGGGTTGCATTGGAACCCAGCTCTGACTGCAACAAAGTGGCTTTACCAATTATTTTCATGATTTCTTAAAATACTTGCAGTTTTCATTCCAATTTGCAATGAAATAGTGAAATTTCCTGGGCCTAGAAATTGTCATAAGCTCTCAATTTAAAGCAATGGGCCAAGGGACACAATTTAAAGTACGACATAAATAACTTGCACACACTGCCTGCACTGGAAGAAGATGGATTGTGTGTGTTTCCTTCTCTCATCTTTGTCTTGTAGACCATCTTGTTTGATGGACTGCCAAGCAAGGGCTGAAACGTGCTTTAGACAACCTTCAGTGGTGTTGCTTTTCTCCTTCCTGACCAGTGGGATTTAACTTGCAATGTGTAGCACAGAACTACACACTCAATTTGGTACAGCTTCAAGAGCATAGTAATTACAGGAATAAATCACCAATATCTGCACAGCGGAAACTGAGATTATAAAGCACTTGGAGAGCTGCAAACACTGGCAGCTAGAGAGGATGGTGCTGGAAGGTAGCCTGTCTCTAAAGTTATCTCCCAAAGGAAGAGAGTTAATTATGATAATTATATTCTTATTTTTTCATTTCTTTGGGGACCAGAACTTTGGAAACGGTTCTGGGCTGGGGTATAGGCAGAAAAATCTAGAAATGACCCCAAATAGAAAAACTGTGGTGTTCAAGACACCACCTTCCAGAGATGAGAGCTGGAGGATACTTTTCCTATCTCTCTCAAGCAATTTTATGCCTTGATTTTTAAAAGTACTCCAAATTTTTGTTCCTGTAGAAAGTAAAGGAGTTTAAAATGTCCAAAAAGTGCTTACGTCTACTTTGTAAAGTTCATTTTTATGCTCTTTGTCCTATTGAAGGAGTCATAGCCAGCCCAAATTTACAGATTCACAATACAAAAAATTTAGTTTGGATTTCTTGGAAACCTGCAAGCTTGGCCCTCTTGCTGACCATCCTCCCCTTGTCCCAACCACAGCAATACTCAGTTTTGGAGCAACATACATTTTTGGATGGTGCCTCCAAGTTGTGGCTCCACCCAGTGCCAACAAAGAGCTCTCCAGAAAATTTCATGGTGTGTGTACAGACACGCAACATTGGGGATTTTTTGGCTTGATATGCCTAAAGAAAAGATAACCTCAGCTGCTGAGTAGAGGCAAATTTATTACGGACAGTGGCAGACACTGCATGTATGACTTCAGTCCTTGAAGGTTTAGGGAAAGGTTCTGCATTTCTCTCGTGTTTCTTGAAGGAGTTACAGAATCACAGAAACCAAGAATGGTTTGGGTTGGGAGGAACTTTAAAAATCATCCAGTTCCAACCCTCCTTCTAAGGACAAGGACACCTTCTACCAGACCAGGTTGCTCAAAGCCGCATCCAGCCTGGCCTTGAACACTGCCAGGGATGGGGCAGCCACAGCTTCTCTGGGCAGCCTGTGCCAGGGCCTCACCACCCTCACAGTAAAGAATTCTTCCTAATATCTAATCTACACCTGCTGTCTTTCAATTCGAAGCCATTCCCCCTTGGCCTGTCTCTCCACTTCTCTCCTGCAGGCTCCCTCCAGGTGCTGGAAGACTGTACCTGGGTCACCCCAGTGCCTTCTCTTTTCCATGTTGAACAATTCCAATTCTCTGCCTTCCCTCACTGGAGAAGTTCTCCATCCCACTCACCATCTTGGTGGCCTCCTCTGGACTCACTCCGGCAGTCCAATGTCCTTCCTGTGCTGGGGATCCCAGAGCTGGATGCAGCACTGCAGGTGGGCTCTCAGCAGAGGGGCAGAATGCCCTCCCTGGCCCTGCTGCCCACGGTGCTGGGGATGCAGCCCAGGATGGGATTTGCCTTCTGGGCTGAAAATGCACATTGCCAGCTCACCCCCAGCCTCTCACCCACCACACCTCACAGGAAGACCTGGCACGGCTCCTTCCAGTTCTAGCCAAGAACGGGGAGTCAGGGCAGGAAGAGTGAGAGCTGACAAGGCACAACAAATCATAAATGAGATACCTGCAAGGGCTTAGGCAGCCCTCAAGCACAAGGAGTGAATTTCTGTCGTTTTCAGTTGATTACAGTGAATGAGGAGTGTCACTGGCCTGTTGGTACAGATTTAGACTGCCTTGCCAAGGAAAAGCTTGTTACCTGGGTGAAGCTGTGTGGTGTCCAAATAAAACATGTCATAAACGAGAACAAGTGCCCAACATTTATTTGACCAGGTTGGCTATTTTCTTTCTGTGATAAATACCAATGCTGAAAGGCAAACAAGAAGCAGAATCTATTCTGTTCTCCAAATTTTAGGATAACAGAGTTTCCAAACTATTTAAATTTGGAACCACTCAAATGCTAAAAAGACATCAAAACCAATATAAAATATTTTATAAATATAGTTCAATATGGCTTATTCATTTTGCTTTGATTAAAGTAAGAACAAATCTCTGATGACATCTTCAAAACAAAATGGGACAACCTCAATAAGTCATTTACTTTTTTTTTCTATCTAATAATAGTTTGAAAACAGTATCCAGAGAAGCATTTCACTTGCAGTGAAACTGCAGGGAAAATTTCTTCTGGCTAAAATATTTCAACCAGCTCTGGGATTGAAAAAATTCTGGGTTAACATTTATTTTACAGACAAATCTATTTTTGTGCAGGACCACCTGGCTGGTGAATACCAGGACATAAAACCAACATATACAAGTCTCAGGACAAAGTTTTCTCTCACAAATAAATCAGTGTTCCAGCAGCACATAAATGGAAAGTGGAAGAAGAGAGACCTTAAGGCCGTGATCATGTGACTCTATTAGGATTCAGGTCATGCTGATGTATGAAAAATATTGTCAGGGAACAATAATTCACTTTACTTTGGACTAGATAGATTAGGAAATACGGAATCTTGCAGTAGTTTTCAGAGGTGGTATTTCACGTGCATGGGAAATGTGAAATTCTCTCTGTCAGTCAGGAATGAAGCAGTAGGGGAGAGAAAATCTAAGGCTTAGCCAAAATTTTCAAATGGACTGGTGGCACTGGATTGCTGATGGAATCTTATTTTTGCAAGGGTAATCCAGAAATATCTGTGTCTTCGTGATGCCTCTTCAGAACTGGGCATCCCAAAATTGAGGAACCCATCCTAATTCAGTAAATCGTTGTCTTAGTGATTAATTCTAAACCGTTTCTGGAGGAGAAAGTGGGCACCAATACCAAGGTGGGTGTTGGCCTCTTCTCTCAGGCAACCACCAACAGGATGAGATGAAATGGCCTCAAGCTATGCCAGGGGAGGCTCAGCTTGGACATCAGGAAAAATTTGTTCATGGAAAAGTTTGGTGAGCACTGGAATGGGCTCTGGTGGGATCACCATCCCTGGAGCTGTTCAAGAAACAGCTGGATGTGGCACTTAGAGTCACAGTTTAGTTGAGAAGGTGGTGATCAGTCAAACACTGGACTCGATGATCTTGGAGGTCTTTTCCAACCTAAATGATTTTATGATCCTGGGATTCTCTGGACAAAAGAAATTGTGGATATGTAAGTAATTTGGCAATTGTCAACATCGGTTTGCAAGAGCAAGTAAACAAAATAAATATGATCTTTTTATAGGACTTTTTTAGAACTTTGCTTTCCCATTTTCAGACACCTCGTTTTAAGAACCTTTAGTTATTGCCCAGAAGTGGACGTCAACAAGATTATTAGCATGGTGTCAAGTGACATCAAGTGGTCATTTGAAGAAATCTTCCCATCAAAGCAGAGGCCATGGGCTGTCCTGCAGACCCCCAAGGGCTGAGACTCACAGAACCATAGTAAGAGCTCAGTACTGGCCCATAGTACTGTACTAAAAATGAACATTCACAGATGTGTCCACTCTGTGCCTGTACTTTGTGCAGTCCACCAAAGACCACCCACTCCCCATGATTCCACCGAGCCAGATATTTGGGAAACAAATTCTTAAAATTACCCAGGATTTCTCTACTCCCGCAGACAGCTGTAGCTGTTGGCATCGGCCAATACATTCCTAAATATATTGAAACAGAGCTTGTTCCAATAAACTTCATATTTTAACTTTAACAAATCCACGGTCCTGGCCATCAATGTTTGTTTCAGAAACATCTGAGGACTTTTGTAAAATGCAGGTGTCCTGGGGGAATGGGTGAAAAACAGGCTTGGTAGATGAGCAGCCCTGAGC
This sequence comes from Mystacornis crossleyi, assembly GCA_013400655.1. Classification (NCBI taxonomy): domain Eukaryota; kingdom Metazoa; phylum Chordata; class Aves; order Passeriformes; family Timaliidae; genus Mystacornis; species Mystacornis crossleyi. Next base: position 153,588 of record VYZQ01060547.1, read on the forward strand.
AGCCTGCTCTAGGATATTCTTCTTGAGCATGGGGGTGTGGGATTAAGTAGACTCCAGGGATATTTCCAGCCTCATCCATTCCATAAGCCTATGATTCTGTTCGGTTGCAACAACATCAAAGTATTTGTTTTGAAAACACTTAAGTGTGTTGGTTTGCCGTTGGATTTTTTTCCCTCAGTACGTCCTTACGCTCGTAATGTGGTTTCAATCTGCTAAAGTGTAATTTGTTCTAGTGTAGAAACACTTTGACAAAACTTTCAACTGCTGTAATTCCCAGACCTGCTGTGTGAAAAGCTTCCACATCCATAATAAACTGCCCAGCTCTGGAGGCAGAGACACCAGTTCTTGAAACGTGGCCGTCTACACCAGTTCTAGATTCCTTCCAAGTCTCGTATACTCCTGTTGCGGTGGCCCAGCCCACGGATGGGCTATTCTCAATGGCAGTCAATCAGAGCATCCAGTGGGTGGATTTCCCCGCCCAGGACAGTGGGTCNCATGTTTTTTCATGAAAGCTTAGGACAAAATAAATGCTATAAAATTCATCTCAGTTATTCTTTATGGAGGTCATTGCTATGTCAAAGACTCAAGAGTTCTGGTGACAATTAATTGTAGCAATTTTAAAATTTTTGTCTCAAATTTTTACAAGTACTTTAGATTTAATAAACCCAGTAACTAGATTAATATCATCTCATCCATTTCCCTGGTTTCCCTTGTGATGCTTTGGTGGGGTTATGCTGCTTCAACTCTTTTTTCCAGCTGTTAAGGTTGTATTCATATGAATGTAACAGCACAGAAGTGAACAGCATACTGAAAGTGCTGTTGGAAGTTGTGAACTGAAATCACTTACAGTCTTTGTATTCCTGATTTCTTCATTCCTGACACATTTTTCTCCAGCCCTTCAACTAAGGCATGTTGGAATCATTTGAGGTACAAGTATTAGACATGAGACATCCCTCTGTCTTTATAGGTTTTAAAAAAAATTCCAGCTTGTCTAGGAAGTAGGAATATTGGCACATTCTGGCAGCCTTTCTTATGCCACAGTGTTAATTCTAACAGAGATTCCCTGCGCCTCTGATAATTTAAAAGAAAAGAGGTCAGAGGTTTCCTGCACCTCTGGAAAAATATAGTGACAGGGTTTAGTGCTCTGTGGTGATGGGATGGCTTCAGATCTATCTGACAAATGTATTTCTGTGTTATTAGACAAGGTCTTCCATGGGACCTTGCTTCCAGGTCCTGTGAGTAGGACCTGCAAGCGTGAGGGGCTGGAGACAAGCTCTGATGCTCGTGGAGTATCCCAGGATAGACTCTGTTCCCATCATGTCACGGTATCTCCCGGATGCTTCCATCACAGAGTGATGATTGAGTCCATCGAGACAAGAAGGGACCTGTTTTTTCCTTTGTAGCATAGAGATAACCGTGGCAGCTCTCCAGTTCCTGTCTTGTTCCTTTATTTTTAAAACATCACCAGAAAAGGTAGACCTCAATCCTGTGAGTTTGTTAGGTGTAGCTCTGAACTGAGCAGGCATTTGCAGAGAGAGCCACTGTCCCCCTCCCTGATTTCTAGATGTTTAGCCAATCTTTGGTAGGAATGAGATCCTGATATTGGGAAGAGTAGTTTTTCTGTTGGGCAGAAGAGGAAATGTCAGGAGGTAGCTGGAAGAGAGTGGCAGCACAGGAGTGCTGTTGGGCAGAACTTCTCTGACTTTTAACTTTGAGCTTTGGGTCAATTTTTGGTTTGTCTCCTGCTCTGCTCACCCTGTCCCACAGCAATGAAGCAACTTTAAATGCTACTGTAAAAGTAGCAAACTCACCCAGGAAGAGGTTTCCTTTAATACCTTGCAAATTCAGACTATGGGAAGCTTTGGCTCAGTCCCTTTCTGTCATTTTTCAGAGATCTGTACTTTTATTGCAACTCATCCCACTTCAGCTACTGAATCCAAACTTTACAGAGGTTTGGCAGTGCCTCCTGTCCAAGTGTACTCATATTTCCATGTACAATTACATTTGTATCAGTCATTGATCAAAATGACGGCTATAAATGACACTTAAAATGTCACTTTACCATTTTTGCAGTCACCCTCCTGCGAATTTTCCCTTCCCACTTTGAATTTCTTCCAGACATTTCAGTCTTTTTTGAAACCTCTGTTTTTAGAGAAGCAGTGGTGCTTTTCTCAAAACGTAAAATGATTTCCACTCCAGGTATTTTCTGAGCAGTTAATAACTATGTCTTATAAATCAAATGACCCAGCACTCTCTGAAAAGCAATGGAAACTTTTCTATCGATGGGAATATGTCAGTATTTTAATTAAATGCAAAATAATACTCATTACATCTAACAGTGCAAGTAGAATAGGCTTACCATTTATCCAAATAAATGAGCAAACAGTCCAAATCCCAAAGCTACAGAATGAAATGGAATAAGCTGCCTGTGATGGTCTCCCCCCTAAAATAATAATTTCTGGTCACTGTATCACAGGTGCTTCAATTTTTCAATTTATTTCTTAATTACATTTTCCTTTCAGAATTTTCTTCTCTGACTTCAAATGCCATAATTCATCTATCACTTTTCCTTCCTTTCCAAAAGTTACCTTGGACTCAGTCAGAAATGGAAGTGGGGGAGCAAGCGGGAGCACTGATTGAAATGGAAAATGGCATCACTGTATTAAGGTCCAAAATAACAAATGCAAATTTTCCAAAAGGGAAAGAATTAAAAAAAAAAAAATTAAAAAAACAGCCACGAGTACAAAATATTAGCAGAGTACCCTCTGGTTGAGTCAATTTTGTCTTGCACATTATTAAACTACTCCCACAGAGGAGGCACTGAAGGTTTGTCCTGCAAAGCACAAAGGGACGGATAATGAGGCACTGCTGCAAGGGGGATTCAGGCCCTCAGAAGCAGCATTTGGGCACCTATGGAGAGCTGCAGGCAGGGGATCCACAGCCAGGAGCTCACTGCTGCCAGTGCATTCTCGGAGCAGCTGTGCTGTGTCACTGCCCTGTGCAGAGACCTCGTTCTCTGTTTCAGTGTAGTCCCACCACACAGCGATGTCCCACCCTTTGCCAGGCTCCTGGGGAATTTCTGTGCTGCTAAATGAAAGGCATGGAACCAGCTAAAATGCTGGTCTTCTGTTGTCGACGTTGCTTGCCTGTTAAATCACTCTTCAGCTCTGTTGTTGATCCATGCAACTCATTTCTAGACAAATTCAGGACAGAAAGGGTGAGCTCTAAAGAGCATAGCTGTGAGCCAGCTGCTTCCACCTGTGCTTGGTGGCTGTTTCCTTTAGGAACACAGACATGGCCCAAGCAGATTTCTAGAGGAATTGGGGTTGGTGTTGTATCCTAAAATAATGCTTGGAGTCCTTTAGGGTGGAAAGTTACTTGTGAGGAACTGAGTTTGGGATCACTACTCATTCAGAGGCTCCATAAAGAGGCGTGAGGAGTGGCTTCTGGAATCAATAGAGCCTGGACTCTTTGAAGGGAGTGGGAGAATTCTCCACGGCTCCAGGGGCCCCATACCTGACCATGGCTGCAGAACAGCTCCAGGGCCTGGGGCTGTGCATGGTCTTCTAGGAAAGTGTGCACGGAGTTTCTCCACAGCAGCAATAGCTTTCTGCACATTGCCTGCCTGTGTCCTGGCCAGCTGCAGGAAAGCAGAGTTTTTGAACAGTACACCATCACGTGTTACTGCCTTTTCTGCCCTGTTTGCATCCCATAGGCACTGCACTCTATTGAGATATATTTTTACTAACAGAATCTGAAAGCCTAATAGGAGTGACTTCTCTGTATTTATCAGCAAAAAGTGCATGTATAATCTGATACGAAAACTACTAATCCATTAGGACTTGGAAATTTCATTAGCATGGAGAGAGGAGCTTTTATTGCCTGCTCAAGCTCATAAACTTGTCTCCAACTGGAAGGAAGTGGCACGTAGTTTGAAATCCTGGAGTTGGGTAGTACATGTGCTCAGCTGCCACGTCAATCTCATTTGCCCCAGGGGGAGGCTTGCAGCACTGTACTAAGCCCACACGTAAAGGTCACACGAGGAGAGACTGCTCCTTGTCATGCTGCTCTGCAGCAGCAGCTTTGCCTCTGCAGGCACTGTGCTGGGAGCTGAAGTCTTGCTTGGGAAAGTGCTACTTGGATTGGAATAGTTTCTAAGCTGCAGAGCAGGTACGCTGTCCCCAAGAGCATGGAAACAGCGAAAGGAAAGGAAAAGTAATTTACTGAGAGTCACAGATGAGAATTTACCTGGGCTTTCCACCTGACAGCATTAATTCCTGCCTTAGAGTGATGAACAGTGTAAAATTCACTGGAGAAAATCTCGCGTCCTTTCTTCCCACTGTCACTCCGAGCTGACCCAGTCACGCTCTGCTCACAGTCACTTGGGCTCTGTTTCACCCTCACCAGTGCTCTGCCTCCCTGTCTTCTCCTTTCCCCTTCTCTCGCTGACTCTGCATATGCCTAGCTGGGCTTTCCTGCTTCACTACCCCTTCTCGTACATGGTTCAACCAGATTTATCCTCCTTTTCCCTTTCCCCAGGCTTAGGAAGGGTTCTTCTGTGGAAGCTCTTCTTCCTAAACTGTGGAGAACATAGATTTGAGCCTTGAGTGTGGTGGGACTTCCTCAAAGTGCTCCTGGAGAGGACAAGGAGGTTCAGGGCTGGCTCTACTCCGGGAAAGAAAAGCTCAGTCTAGTGTTTTCTCCTCCTGAATCCTATATTTCATCCAATGATAGAAAAGATTAGACATAGTCTGTTACTGTCAGAACCATGGTGTAGAACTACTGTAGGAAGAGTTATGTGTAGTACTGTGTTTTATTGAGGGTCTTCTGTTGTCCCTCAGCTAACCCTGACTCTAGGGCTGAAACTTCATCTTGTTTAAGTTTCACCTTTAATTTGTCCTGAGCAATCTGATAGCAGCAATATGCCAGTGCAGTACAACTCAGTGACCTAATACAGCCAAAAACAGTCCTGATCCACAAGTACGTGATCCATTAGGAAAAAGACGAAATCCTCAGTGTATTTCTCTGACCACTTCAGCTGTTACACAATAACTATATGCAAATCCAGGGTTATTTCTCACAGCTGGCACAGCCTGGCTTAGATAAATATAAAACTTGCTTTAAGGGAATAGCTCGTAATTGGGTTAGGCACAAGGTTTTAATTAGATTTACGTAAATGCATACAATGCATCGCAGAAATCAATAACCTGGAGAGCTTCTTTGGGCTTATTGTTTAAATCAGCAACACCAAGTCAGCTGAATTTAACAGTATATCTACCTACCCCATTCCCTCCAAAAATGGCACTTTTTACATGACTGATGTGGTGTTTGAAGTGAGCTGTGCTGTCCCACGTTTGTGTCCTTTTTTATCTGTCTGGCCACTTGCAGTTTGGGTGCTTGCAGACAGAACCCTGTCAGTACAGAGGAAGAAGGTAGGAAGTATTTTAATTAAGGAAGAATTTGGGATTTAAACTAGAAGCTATGCTATCCAAACCGTTCGGGTTCACCTTGTAGGTTGATGTGAGGTTATGGGTTGCTGAAGTTAAATCATTTACCATCCTTGCAAGTGGTAGCAATGGTAAAGAGGGAAGCAAGGTCTTTTTGTTGTGGCTAGAAGTAAAAGCCTGTGAGCTACACAGATCATGTTTCAGAGACAGGGTGTGCTGATTTGCTGTAAAGGACTTGAGAAAAAATAATTGTTTCATCATTTATTTCAACTGAGAAATTGAAATTGTTAAAAAATAATTGCTTTATTATTTACTGATAAAGACTTCCCTGCCTCTATTCATCAAAGAAGAGGAAAAAGACAGATAGAAAATGGCATTATCAGGTAATTCTTAAATGGAACAATTTTAAGTGCAGTGTGAAATGGATTTAAAATACCCTTAGAGTTCCAAATAGCTATACATTGCATTTTCTAAGGGGAAACAGTAGCAGATTTTCCCTTCTTTTCTGCTTTGTTTCCTACCTCAGTATGGTCTTGTTGACACTGCTGCTTTTCCACACCTTAAGGAGCCTTTCTTTCCTTAGTAAAATTTATGTAAAATAAGGGTGAGACTTTTAGCACAGCTTGCTATTGAGCTCAATTACAATCAGTGGAAAACCACCACCACCAAGTGCTTCCAAACCCTTAAACCATCACCTGACACAGGGCAAACTCTCATTTTCCAGGGCCACCATCAAGTGCAGAGTTATGCCCTGACCAGGTAAGTGCCAGGGTTAAAAAACTTGTGCAAAGCCCATTCCTGCAGACATTTGGTGATAGGTCATTAACTGACTGATCACCATCTAATCCTCCGGAGTCCTCAGCACCCGAGTGGACACAATTCTTGTCTCCTCTCTGGCACAGTGTGGTTTCAAGCCTTTTTAGTGCTGCTCCAGAGCCCCAGTACATTGTCCCTCACCTATTTGGTTCATCACTGGGGTAACATAACCAGGTTTTAAGATATCTGAAGATGCTTAGAGAATTCTAATGGAAGTTTCCAAAGCATCACTGGTTTTCCCTGGAAATCCCAACTAGATTCTTCTGCTCTTCCATCTATAAGCCTGAGCTCTTGAGCTCTGCACCTCCAATCTCTTTTTTTGTTCTCTTTTTTCCTGTTGCATCATTCAATCCTGTCTTATCCCCTTCTCCCAAGTTCAGCCCCTGTCTTGCCTCTTCATTCTTTCTCCATTCTGTTATTTTGATGGATCTTCCTCCCAAATTCATCTCCCCCTTTCTCTATCCCAATCCCTGCCTCACCGGTGCTTCAAGTTTCATGTGTTTTTCATCCCCTTCGTCTTATTCTTTCTGCTTACTCCTTTTACTGCTGCACAGTGAGATTCAGCAGTGATGGAAGAGAAGTTCCAGCTCCACATTCACCACCCCTGGCTGCAGTACGTGTTGCCCCATGGTCCCAGTGCTTCACACTGGTTGCACGCAAGAGGGATCACACACACCAGAGATGTGCAAATCTTCTGAGGTGAAAACTGCCACCTTCAAAAGTATCAACAGCCAAATTCAGAAAAAAAAACCCCACTAAACTGAACCTTATAGCTTGGTGGATTTTCACAGCAGCAGGGAAAGGCAGAGCTGTAACCCCAAAGAACACACCTGCGCTAAATTCTAGTGTGCTCGTGGTTTCTATTGAAACCAAGCAAAGCAAAACAAAACAAAACAAAACAGAAAGGCTTGCCAATATTATTTTAAGACAGCAAAGGAAAATATGCTTCCTGTTCTTTTATACTCTTGTTTCAAAGCTCTAAATTTTGTTCTCAACTCTTTTTACCTAAAAAAAAAAGTGAGGGAAAAAAACCCCAAACCGTAATAATCAACACAGAAACAAAAGGCCCAAGCAACCCCTCCTTATATGAATTCTCAGAGAGGAACAGTTGGGGTCACCTGTCCTGGCTGTGTCTCCTCCCAAACTCCCCTGCACCCCGAACTTCCATATCAGTGTGGCTGTAGGAAAAGCAGAAAAGGCCTTGGCTCTGTGTGAGCCCTGCTCAGCAGTAACAACAACATCTCTGTGTTCCCAACCCTGTGCTCAGCAGCCCCAAGACACAGCCCCATACCAGCNACTGCCTTCGTTATTGTTGGTTTTTTTTTTGCTTTGTCTTGTTGTACATATATATATATATATAAGTAAAGACCTGTTATTCCTATTTCTGATATATTTGCCTGAAAGCCCCTCATTTTCAAAATTATAATAGTTCGGGAGGAAGGGGGTTACATTTTTCCATTCCGGGGTGGGAGGGGGACTCCTGCCTTCCTTAGCAGACACCTGTCCAAACCAGGACAGCCCTGCTCAGCAGTAACAACAACATCTCTGTGTTCCCAACCCTGTGCTCAGCAGCCCCAAGACACAGCCCCATACCAGCCACTGTGAAGAAAATTAACTCTACACAGCCAAAAGCAGCACACCTCAACAACGTTTAATGCCAAAACTGATTTATAATACCATAAAGGTTGTGTTTAAATCTGATGAAAGAGGGATAACACTTCTATTCTATCTGCAGTGTAGATAGAATGAACAGTAGTGGCATGTTTGTATTTACACAGGGTAAGAAATGGGCTACCTGAGAACTAGAAGTACAAACACTTAATAGAAATAAAATCTTTGGACCAGCTAATTTTTCAGTTTCCATGTTAGAGTCTTACTTCGGTTGTTTTTCCCTCCTTACCTTTTAAATTTTTTTTCTCTTGTTTTTCATCTTCTGCTGTTCACAGCAACGCTGTAGTTCCAAAAGAAATAGGGTGGACTGATGGTTCTATTGAGACCCGTCTTCACGTGAAATTTCTGCTAAGTGGACTGACACTGCAGCCAGAAGTATCCAAGTAAATATTTCTTTCAGAAAAACAGTATTTATGTCTTTACCCCAATCATAAAGAAAAGTAACACAGTTCTGTGCTAGAGCATCTTCATCAGACATGTCCTGAAAATTATCTTGGTTGTCTCACTGGGTGAAAACTGGTGACCAAAAGATGGCTTTCAGGAAGGAAGATTTAAGATGCCATTTGTACCAGTGCACAGCCTTGTGTTAACCAGAAAAACTGGCAGTCACTGAGCTGTGCTGGCCAGACTTAGAACATAACATCTCAATTAGACAGATTTAAATCAGTTCCATTACTAAAATACAAGGAGTAATTTTGACTCTGTAAGGAAGAATCGATTCACGGCTTGGCCACAGATGCAAAATTTGCATACGTCAAGAAATGCAAATATGTCAATAAAGTATTTCACATCAAAACAACAGCCACTAGAATAAACAAAACAAAAAATTAAATTCTTTCCATTCAGCCTTTGAAAGAACATGGAAGAAATTCCCTTGTAGAAATTTGAAACTATGCCCAGGCAAGATATATATGGGAAGAAATCTAAATTTGAGGAAGGAACAGGCATCCCATATAAAAATGTTGTGAGAGTTTTTTTAGTTGTTTTTTTTTTTTTTTCCCCAGAATAAAACATTCTTCAATGAATTTTTTAAGACTCAGTTTATGCAGAGAAATGCTAATGTTATTGTGTAGAGGCAGCTGCTGGGCCAACTCAAATCAAGTTTGGATTGCATCCTATAAAATCTGTCTGGAGGAAGCATATGCATTTTTGGTGCCTGGATTTGAACAGTAGTCTCTGAAATAACTTGGTTCAATATTTGGCAGACAAGGAACACAGAAGAAAAGCTGAATCTTCAATAAAATTGTCACTTGTATTCACAAGAGTAATATAGACCAAAGTGAGGTGCTTTGAAACTGCACAAAGGAACGAACAGGAAGATGGAGCAAAAGGCACACAAAACCACAAGAAAAGATAAGCAAGGGCCAATTTTGTGGCAGAATTGACAGACTGCCTAAATGAAAAAGGAAATCAGTTCCACAGGCAGGTAGGAGCCAATAACAAATTAATGATAAGGAGACAGCAAAAGAAAGAAGATCCTGGGCTAAGAACTTGAAGAAATGGCACAAGGAAATGGTCCTGGAGAATATTGCTTACCTGTTAAACTGGAGGGTTTGCTTACTTGCAGTACACAAGGTGCATACAAAGTGTAACCGGCCATCCTTAAAAATAAAGCTGAGGGCTGGTGGCCTGGATCAGCACTGTTTTTGTAATCAGTTTTGTGGTGAGAAGAGGATTTTGTGAGGATGCGCAAGCCCCCCTCCTCTGAGCCCTTGCTGATGCACAGAAGGGAGGTGACCAGTCCAGCTGACCAGTCCAGGTGGAGCTGGACTGAGCTGTCCCTCCATCAGCTGGCCAGAGTGGTGAGCTCTGGGGGACCTGGATTGTGGTGCTGATAACAGACTGAGCACTTCAAAACTTTCAAACTCCTAAGATCCCTCTCAAATTTCATTACTTAGCCCCAGCTCACTGCAGCTGGAGCTGTTCTGACTGTACAGTAGGGCTGGATTTTTCCATTACATGTCTCATGGAAATCCATAACACAGAATTTTCAAACTGGACTATTGAGACGCTAAATTAATGTGATGGCAATAGTTTTCTTGTGCAACGTTGTGGAGAAAGAAGCCTAGATTTCACTGGTTTCTTTTTAACTGATTTTTCTATGTTTAGAATTTGTACAGAAGGAGCCAGGCTCTCCGCAGTCATCTGGGTCTTGAGGTTACCCCTGACACTGGTCAAGTAATCCTGCAATATTCTCAGGAGATGTTTTCTCCTAGGTTATCACAACTCCTGACGTTGGTCAAATCCTCCTGGAATACTCTCAGGAATGTTTTCTTCCATGTTACGCCAGTGCCATGCGAGTAGGTGCTGTTGTTNAGATGTTTTGTCCTAGGTTATCACAACTCCTGACGTTGGTCAAATCCTCCTGGAATACTCTCAGGAATGTTTTCTTCCATGTTACGCCAGGGCCATGGGAGTAGGAGCTGTTGTTAACCCTGTGGCTCATGGCACTTCCCAGGAGATGATCTGAATTGTGCCTGGTCAGTGCTTGCAAAGCGCGAAGAGATCAAAAAGATGGTAGTTAGGGAGTAAAATTAACAGATCCTTGGCCACAAGGAGTCATCCTGATCAACCAGTCTTTCCATTTGCATAATGAAAGTCATACTGAGGCAGAAATTTATGCAGGAAGATCACAGCCCTTCTTTGAGTTGCTTTGGAAATTTGGCCTTGCACAAATTTCAAGTAACGTAAATCTTCTAAGTGTCCCACAAAAGAAAAGTAAGTTGAGCATGGTTTGAAAGTAAAATCCTTTAATTCATTTCTCCTGTATGTCCACGTAACATTTTAAAACAAGAATAAAATGTCTAACTTCAAAGATCCTTGAAACACTAGAGCATGAGATAATCTGATTTTTTCCTTCTGTTTTCTTCCAAAGACAAAATCTTTGCAGAATCAACATGACTTTAGTATTGTTTCATACTTTTCTAAAGCTATATTTAGATACATTCAGGTAACATTTTTTCAGACAAACTCAAACTTGCCTGAATCTGTTAATGGACAAAGCTGGCCACACATCTGGGGCTGGCATCTCCACTTAGCAAGGGAAAGAACCTACCACTGTTTCTGCCAAGGTTTGGTGTTACACACTTTAATTATTGCCAGTCATATCAGTGAGGCTGTCTGTGTAGTAAGGCACTTGTAAATGTTCAGAAAAGTGATAGAATCCAGCCCGAGCTCATTACCACGGCTATAGTGAAATGGTAATGGTGGAATAAATTGCCTGGTATAATTATGTGTGTGCCAGATGTTCTTAATCATTCCACTTCAAGCCTCCTTTTCTAACTGCAATTTTGAGCCTTTTCTGAATCTAAAGGAATTGGTAAACATGAGTAGTTAAAAAGAAATTAATGGATTTTAGAAGTGAATTACTGCAGTTCCTGCAACACTAATGTAATTAGCACCTCTAAAATCAGTCTGAGCTAGAAGATATGCTTTATATGGTACAGAAGATGTTTCATTTGTGGTTTGCACTAAAAACACAGTCCTTGTGTTAGTGTGGTTAAACATCTCAATAGAAATGTGCCAGGCTAGTAAGGAGAAATTTATTCTCTCAGCTGATATATTAAAATAGAAACAGAAAGTCATATCTCAGCTGGTGTAAATCACAATATTCCCACTGACTTTTAGATGCTGAACTTGCACCATCTGAGCCTGTGGCCCATCCTCAATTTGGATTCATGCAAGCAAAGGTCTGTTGGTATCCCTACCCATAATAAATGATTTTTGGCTCTCTAGCTAGAACTCCTCTTTCAAATGAGACAAAGTTTCTGTAGTGAAAACAGAGGATACCCTACTATCAGTTCATTTTTGTTTTTTATTGTGTTGGTATTTGAAATACTTCTTTTCTCCACTTTTCAGTACTCAGAGGACATGAAGAACAAAAACAGATGGTCACAAATAAAACAGATTTCTTATCAAAAGTTCTCCTTAGAGGCTCAAAGACACCTGTGCTTTGTCAGAACTTTGTGACATACCATAAAAGCTCCGTTTACCTGGGAGAATGAAGGTCTTACCAGCAGAGGAAGGTGGATAAGAATGGCACATTTGTGGCAGGAATCACCCCGGAGAGCTACAGTCTGATTTACTGGTCAGATGTGATTTTGTCTATCTGTGTCTTGAAAGTCACCAAGAATGGGCCTAAAATCACCTCCCTGTGCAGCTTGCTCTAGCACTGTAGCACTCTCCAAGTGAAAGGTTTTTTCCTGAACCTCCAAAATGGCAGTTTGTGGGGATTTTCCCCTGCTATATAGCCTGTTTCTACTTGATCTGCCTTTGTAATTCCAGGGGCAGAAATTTGCACATCTTTTCTTTGAATTCCATGAATTTTCTGTTGTCCCAGTCAAATTTCTCAAGATCCGTCCAGACCAAAGTTAAGCATCAAGAGATAAGATTCCTTTTTTGTGTATTTTGTGCTAAATACAAGGCACCTCCTTGATTTGATCTCAATAAATTCTTTATTTGCACCTAATTATCCCAAGCTGTAGAGTATTTCCTACAGACTGGGGTGGAAGCAGCACTGTTTGTGTTGTTAAATACAGATTTATTGGAAGCTGGGGCACACAGCTAGCAAAAACACAGATACCTGGGCACTCAGAGTAGCTCGGCTGCTGCCTGCCTCTTGGCTGTGGCACCAGACAGATGGGGATTTGTCTCCTTTCACCAGGCTGCAAGCTGAAAAGTGGAAAGTGGCTCCAGCCACCCATATGTTTAGAAGTATGGACAAAATGTGAAGGAAAGTTTTTCTGATGAGATGCTTCTCTGCTTCCTTACAAACACAGTGGACCAGATCTTTGCTGTTCCTAAGTTGGCTTTCACTACATTGAAGATATGGAGTTATGCCAGCTGACAGCAGGGCCTAAGCAACAGCACTTTAATGTTTTTGCCTTATTTAACTATTAACATTTGTTACGGGATTGTTCATTAGATGAAGCATAAAGTACAAGCATTTTTATTAGGTATTCATCTCTCCTTTCCCATTAGGGAAAGGTTCCACTCTCAAATTAATGTTAGAAGGACTTTAAAGTCTTAGCTATCCCTAATCTTTATGGTTTCTTTCGAGTTCCTAATATATAGTTTGGTTTATCCTGTGAGCTGTGAGCTATATATTTGAGGGACTTAGTCCAAAGATACAGTATAAGCAGATAGTTTGGCTAAGCTGATTTTTGCAGTTTAAGTGGGTCTAAAACCCATCATGCCCAGGATTATATTTTTACTTGTGGTTAACTTTGACAGAATTTGAGCATTCTTTGTGTGTTGCAGTGTACAGCTGGGAAAGTAGAAGGCAGCAAGGTTAGTGGTTTATATGTAAAGTAGAGCTTGAAGGAGCACGTAGACGATTTAAATTTTCATTCTTTTGTACATCACTCAGGGAGAAAGTAAATATTTTGGCAGCCTAGATCATGTGATAGCGAAACAAGAGACTCCATTAATTCAGATATTTCAGATTCAGCAACAGCAGAAAGGAGGGATTATGACTGCCCAATTTGAGCCAGCTGGAAAAAACTAAATCTAGACCAAGGTCAGGTACATCACAAAGGAAGGAATGGTATAAAATGCATTTAATTTCCTGAGAGCTGTGATAAAATTAAGATAAGAGCCCTGGGAAGAGAGTCTAATACACCACTCAGCCCTATCAAGCCTTACATGTTTGCTAGGTGTGTCATAGCTGATTTGAAAGGATGATTCCTAAAAAAACCAAACCTGCAGAATTTTCTATTTTTGTTCTTCTAAGAGTTCTTGTCTTTCTGAGAACTGCCATTCACAGAATTGAATTATATTTTTGAGCAATATTGCTTGGCGAAACGTTGGTGCTCTTTGTCAGTAACTAGGGACAAAGCCAGCCTTTCACTGCTGCTGCCAGCCCACAGCTCCGTGAAAAGCTGTGCTTTCCCCCCCGTGGGACTGCGGACCCCAGCAGTGCAGTGGGCTTGGCTCCCTTTACCATTTGCCCTTCACAGCATGGGCTTGCTCGTGGTGGAAAAGGCTGCTCCTCACAAGCAGAGCAAAGCCCGGGAGGAGTCCTGCATCACTGATGCTGGGAAGCATTTCCTTAAGCTTAATTTATTTTGCAGAGGCCAAAAAGGAGGGAGCAGCACTAGCTAGGGGAACAGAGGCAGTGGGAACATCACTGCTTTACACTGCTGTTGCCTTAGCAGTCATTCTAAAACCAGCTTTTGTTCCAGAGGGTCAAAATCTGCCATCTTCCTTTATTTTTCCTTCTCTCTTCAGTCCACGCCTTCAATAATCTTATTTGCGTGCACATGGGAATATGTGAATGCACAGGTGTGTACATTCATGTGTATAGCACATTTTTATATAGAGGTGTGTGAATATTGTGATTTGAACTGAAATCATGTTCCTGCTGATCTCTTACAGACTAAGGGCTCTGTTCGAAATGGTAAATGTCACACATATTCACTTCTGCTTGAAAATCAGAAATCCAACATTTTCTTATTAGACCAGATCTGGGCAACAGGAGGAAGGAATTTACATTGCCCCCTAACCCAAACCTATTTTTAATTCCTGACGTCGCAAAGGTTAGACACGTCTGTGAAAGGTTCTCTGTGTTCTGCCTACTTCTTTGTTCACTCAGGTAACAAAAATCCTCTGACCCCATCCAAAGACCAGAGTGTAACAGCTGGCTCTGCAGCTCGGGTAACAGCAGTCAAGAGCAGCAGCATTGAAAGCAACCAGCGATGAAAGGGGAGGATGGCAAAATACCTGCAGGCCGCTGAGCATTTCCCAGCAATTCGGCAATGGCCAGCTGTGAGTAAGAATTAGAGACATTGCGTCACTGACCTGCTGGTAAAAGGGAAGAGAAGTGGCTCTGTTTACCTTTGTTGTGTTCAGTTCTGCTTATAAAGGGGCGACTGCTGCTCCTGGCTTTGCCAGGCGTGTTGCAGGTCGGATGCTGCACCCAGAGCACAGCTCCAGCAGCAACTGAGAGGGTACAGTAGGGCGGGAGAGCAATGAGGGCTCAGCAGTGAACTGAACATTCAGCTGCACTCCGATAAAAATATCTGTATCACTGTGAAATTCAGTTGTGCAGAGTCTCTCTCGTATGCACATACATATCAAAGTCTGATTAAATTTCTGTTTTAACGGGAAAGAAATCCAAGATGCTTCCAGAACACCAAGTTTAGCGTTGATCCGTGGTAGCCAGCACGGTGAGCACTGCCCAGCCAAAATCCATGAGCCTGTTTCCCCCCAGAGATCCAGGTGGTGCATGCAGCAGTTCAAGGTCGTAACCTCCTCTGATGTTTGTATGTTATTCCCAAGGGCTGGTGAGCATTCATTTACCTTAAAAAACTGTAAATGGTGGCTCTGGTGTGTTCATGTAGCTGTTGGGCCTGATGCTTGTACAGCTGCCAGGTGTCAAGAAATTTTCCATAAAAATAGTAATAAAAATAGTAGTAAAAATACAAGATTATTACTTTCTGTAACCCTCAGTCTAAGCAGGCCTTGTGCTAGGTGAAACCCCACCTCTCCTCTGAATACCTGTGTTACCTGCTTGTTCTGGTGTGCTGCTCTCCTGATAGTCAGTTCCTAGTTGCAGCTGTCTGACACACTTGTATGAAGCTAACGCTTTGCTTCATTTATTTGGGATTTTATTGCTCAGTGTGAAAAGATGTGATTAGATAAAGGAAACATGAACTGATTGTTGTAGCCCTGTACCAGCAGCTCGTTTTGGCTTGACACTAGGATTTAAATGAAACACACAACTGCAAGCCTGAGGAAGGAAGGCACAGGTCTGAATACTCACAGCACTGGGGCCGCTGAGGTATTTCTGCAAAAAGGGCAACGTGCTGCCCAGGAGCTGTGTCCAGCTGGGGAGGCAGCTGGAGTGCACCATCAATTAGCAGTGCCAGCAATGGTGTGCAACTGGGCGTGTAGAAGGAGCTCCTCTGGTGGTGGAGAACCTCAGATCGGAAACTCGGACTGCAGTGTAGGCTGAAATTACTTTCTCAGGATAAGGCTGGAGATTTCCACTGCAGGGAAAGAATTACCAAGACACCCTGACCATCTCTAAGGAGAAGTCACTTGAGTCCTCAGTGGTTTTGTAATAAACAACTCGAGAAGCTCATCTTCCTTTGGTGGATCCCCAGGTGGATCCCCAGTCACAAGGGTGAAGAATTTGCTGTTCATTACAGCTGAGCACAGAACAACCTGCACCTCTTAGTAATGCCAGGGTGATGCTGATTTTATGCAGAAAGGATCAGCTGAATGTTGTACGCTGCCTGTTTGGAAAGCAGGTTTTCACACGAGCCACATGGTAAATGAACCCTGGGACTGCCCAGGACCCTGTAGGTGGGTTTCACCCTGCCCTGGGAGAAGAGGAGGGGCTGCACCTCCCAGCCAGGCTGGCATGGCATTCCGGCAACACGGCAAACAAAAGCAACTCCATAGAGACATTACGCAAACTACTTCAAGATGGGTTAGAAATAGGAGCTGTGAATGACAAACCAGGGGCTAATCACGTGAAACGGGCGAAGGGAAGAGATGTTCACAAAGTACCAGCGCTGAGAAAGCCCTACTGAGCACTCTCTTTAAACCTCAGTGAACCCTCCTGAGTTTCAAATTGATAATCTGAGTAATAAATGTTCTTGTAGCCAAAGCATGGAACTCAAGCAGGAGAAAGCATGAGGGCAGTAGCCAGGCTGCTGTAACCAGAGGCTGGGAGCACTGCTGCACTCTGTGGGCCCTGGGACCAAAAGTTCATAGTTATCTGCTGGTCGCAGTGGGATGCTTTGCCAGATCAGAGCCTCAAAGAACAGATGGGATTTATCCATGCAAAAGCATGCACCTGCCTCTCTGTGAGGCCTA
This sequence comes from Mystacornis crossleyi, assembly GCA_013400655.1. Lineage (NCBI taxonomy): Eukaryota > Metazoa > Chordata > Aves > Passeriformes > Timaliidae > Mystacornis > Mystacornis crossleyi. The sequence continues at coordinate 170,345 of VYZQ01060547.1, forward strand.
ATTTAAAACAAGAGAGGAAGAGATGTTCATACAGCATTGCTCATCTGACCTATCTAAATGTTTCATTGTGAGAAAAAGTTTTGCTTAGGGAATTCTGGGACAGAAGAATCTTCTTCTCTCTTCTCTTCTCTTTCTACGGGTGTTGCACAAATCTGTTTTCTCTTGCCCTGGTCCTCAGGTGCTCAGATGGGCAGTACCTGTGTTAATGAGCACTGCTGGGCTCCAGGTGAGCAGGTCAGGGCTGAAGAGCCCTGGGTGGAGCTGGACATGGCCTGAAACAAATGAGAGCTCAGAGGAGTCTTTTGGGGTGAAACCCCAGTTCGGCAGGTCACCAGGACACCAGCACTGGCAGCATGTTGGGCTTGGGTAGTGTCCTCTCTGTGACTCCAGTCCAAAGGCTTGGCATCAATTTTTAAAGTATTTGAAAGCCCTGAAAGGTCCTCTGCACCTTGCTGCTAATGAGATTCCAATGTAAAATAAAAGGAACATTGTCTAACCCAGATTAAACTTGCTCCTGAGTTATTTTTAGCCTGTCTAAACTCTTTCAACCCCTTTGGTAAAACTCATCAAAATTCATCTGTACTAAAAGGATGTAACTTCAAAGAAATCATATGCATTAAATGTCAACATGCTTTACTCATTATAAATTACAGTATCATTAAATCTAACATGAGTTAAATGAGAAAGATTTAATTTCACTATCTTTAAAATGAAGGCTTTTTAGCATGGGAATAAAATTTTCTTTTAAAAATGTTTTTTAAGGCAAAAGTGGGCACAGAAGGTTTATTCTACGTGTTATCATATTTGTATGGAAAAACAAAAGCAAAAATGCAACGCTCCATTATTCTGAGGAAGATGTGGCAATAGTAGCTTACTTCTGCTCATTTTACAACCCTCTTTTTGGATACACTTCTAATTTAAACTGTGGAAACCGAAAACGTTCCTTTAAAACTGGTTGTCATGGTTATAAAATCCCGAAAGAAAATATGTGCGTCTGCATCTGCTGAGGGAAACATTTATGGCATGATTTAGCAGAGGGGGGGGCAAGCAACCACCCACCACAACCCATTTTCAGACTCGCTTATTACATTACTTGCATTAATTTATCACCCTCCCCAAAAAGCCACGGAAAGGATTCTCACACGTTTTTCACTGCATGCAGTTCATTAGCAAATATCATATGGCGAAGGGTTAGTTCTGTCAAGTTCTAACAGGTTGGGGGGGGTTTGTTTGTTTGTTTTCTTTAGTTGTCTTTGTTTCAAGCAGGCTTATCTAGAGATACAGAGTGTGCTAGACTACCAGCATACAGTTGCTGTCACAATTGATGTCTTGGATCTCTTCCATTGTTTTTCCTTTCCGTGATACACTTAGAAAGTCATCTGGCCAGAATAAAAAGCCAAGCTGAATGCTGCAGGTCAAACCGGCCTGTACACAAGTCTGCATTTCTTCATGGAGCTCAAAAGAATAAAGCAAAGGACAAGAGGAAAAGAAAGATAAAGAAGAAGAAGAAAAAAAAAGATGGAGTGAAAATGAAAGAATAAAGGGAAAGAAAAGAGAAATGGAAAAAGGGAAAGGGAAATAGAAAGAGGCATCACCCTACTAAAGAAATACCAAGTCTTCTGTGAACCCACTGCACTGTCATATGCTCCAGGATGAAGTTTAGCAACCTTTTGGAACTGTAGGTTTATTAAAAATGAGTTTGAGTCAGGCCTTCTCTCTCACAGGGATGCAGAAGTCTGCACATGGCTTAGAAACTATGGTTTGGCACATTTCATTTTTCACGAAGAAAAGCTGACTGCATAGAATAGACAATTAAATAATTACACCGTGAAAGACTGAGGTAGCATTTTTTAATCTTTAGGGTGAGTGGTCTGTTGACTGCAGGAAATCTGTGCTGTTCCTGGCGCTGTTGCAAAATGTAAATAGCAGATAGGGATGATGAGGGCATTTTAGATAAACAGTAAACTTTGTGTTATTGGATTGTGAGCCACAAAGGGGGTTCAGAGGGTGTACTTAGACCCATTGATCCAGGGATTTTCCTAAAAAGTTTTTTCTTTTTCCTTTTTTAAAAAGTGCTGCTGGAGAAGGAAGTTTGATGTCCCAAGCATGAAGCAGAACCCTTGTGAGAAAGTTTGGAATATAACAGGCTGAGCTACTTCTGAAAGGCTGTGGATATTCTCAGACTCCTTGACTTTCTCCCACCTATGAAATCAGAGATGTCATTCTTCACTGTTCTGTTTCTGTGGAAAATTATTTCTAGTGAGTATTTTCTACACTCCTGATGGAAGCCCTTAATTTAAGGCATCTGAGTGGAAGAATATAAGAAACTGGAGAAGGGAGGGAGCCTCGAGGACAGAATTATGCTTCTCCAATCCTCTTGCCTCCTTTCTTTCCATCTCAGCAAACACAAAACCTCACCATTGTTTTTGAATCCTTGTATGTGACTTCTGAGTGTTCACGTGCTGCATGATCACAGATTTGGCTTTTCTCTTGTTGCCTGTTGAGTGAAAGACATGCTCTCTCATGTCTGCACTGCCTAGCTCCTCACTCTGGTACTTCCTAATGGCTGGAATAAACCTGAGAAGAGGCAGGCAGCAGTGCTGCATCCATCAGCTCCCTGCAGCTGTTCCTACTGGTACGTCCTGCCTCACCTGCAGGGTACTTCCAAGCTGCGGCAGAGTGGAGCTGAGGTCTTTGAATGTTGCAACACCCATGTATATATGAAAAACGGATAAACATGCCCCAATTCTCCTCCCGTGTTGAGTAGTGTCTGCTCTGCAGTCTTAGATCTCACACAGCGATGTGCCTTTCTTTGAGCAGTGTCTGCATCACTGATTTATAATCCTGTAAGTAGATTGCAAGACTGATTAATCCCTCATTTCTGTCTGTCCATCTATTTCTCATCTCAATTCTTTTCTTTCCCGTGATTTATTTACCTAGCAGGAAATAAATTGATTCAATTTATTTCCTTATCCTGTCTTAACTCCCTGCTAATTATTAGTAGATAGAGTCAGCACCCTGTGGGAGGGTCACCCTCTGCCCTTTGGGTAGCTTTGGAGCAGCTTGCTCTCAGCTGGGATGGATCACACCCTTGTGTTCTCTCCAGGGGCTGATGACAGCCTGCTTCACTGCAATCAGATTAATTTGGAAGTATGTTATTTTCCTGGAGAAAATGTCGCAGAATTACAGAGGAGAGAGATGGAAGAGGTTCATTAAATTGGTCAGTCCATCTTCCTGCCAATCAGTGGCAGTTCCTGGCAGGGCCCACTCCGGCTCTGCTCCAGCAACGTTTCCAAAGTGCCTGGTGATGTGCTGCCAGCCCCTGTCCTTGAGGATGTTCACAGGCAGCACTTCCCAGGTCAGGAGCACTCAGAGCCGCTCCTCCTGTGCTCTGCCCTGCTGCCTGATCACCATTCCTCCTCACATATTCCCCTCTGTGAGCACCACAAACAGCTCTTGCTAAAGGAGGTGTTGAGTAGCACTAATCCTGGCAGCAGCCCTTGTGAAGGAATCCTCTCTGGGACAGCGCATTTTGCTGCTCTTTGGGAAGGTCACCTCGATGCCTCTGTCCCATGCTGCCCAGACATTTCAAACATCCCACTCTCAGGCTTGCAGGATCAGCCTGCTCATGCTTGGAAGTAATGATTTATAAACTTTCAAGTGAAACCAAGTGAGTAAGAGGCTATACTCGGACAGACCTGGCTAGACAGAAATAAATTACTGACCAGGAGAGGAAGGTGCTCAAGGTGGCCACAAAAATAGCTACACCAGTTCAGCTCTGTGGCCACAAAAATAGCTACACCAGTTCAGCTCTCTGAACTGATATCTCTTTATCCATTTCTGAGCTGTGCATTACAAAAGTTGAGAAGGCTTTCAATGTCTGAATCAATTTGTGCCTTGAATTGAGCAGCTGTTTTATTTCTATGCAGACAGAGAACTCCCAGTGCTAAAGAATTTGCTTGCTCCATCTTCATTGATTCACTTAATCAGATGTGTATGATGATCATTTTAGCCTTATCTTCTGCCAAATAACATGGAATCATGGAATCACAGAATCACAGAATGGTTTGGGCTGGAACGCACTTTAAGGCTCATTCAGTTCCACCTCCTGCCACGGGCAGGGACACCTCTCACCAAACCAGGTTGCTCCAAGCCCCATCCAGCCCAGCCAGTTTAACATCACTGTGGACAATTAGGAAAAAGCTTCTCTAAGAAATGTTCCTGCAAAGGGTGCACTGATGTGAGGAAGGAGCTGGACTGAACCAAACCTCTGTCTCTGCCCTGTGCTCCTGCCCTGTGCTCCTGCCCTGTGTTGGCTTGTGCGTGTTGTTTGTATCTGGATCCTAAATCAGGAGCAGCATCAGCCATGGAGAATAGATCTTCAGCCCGGTGTGTTGGATCATGCTCTCATAACGGGGATGAGATGTGCATATATTAACTTGTTTCCCTGGCTTCCAGGGCTTGTTTAGGCAGAGGTAATGTGCACGGGTAAAGCAGTCTGCAAAACAAAATGAGTGCTTTGTCTCCTCCAGGGCCTCAGCAATTCTGGTGACTGATCCTGCATTTTGGTGAGCATTTTCACCACTTGCAAGGTACAATCCAAACGCTGTCTGGGGTTGAGGAAGCAGTCTGGGATCTGGTGAGGACCCACCCCATGGATAATGACAGAAGTTGCCAGCTTGCTCAGGCACAGCTGCAACACCACACAAGTCAGTGCTGTCAGCCAGTAACAAATTAGCTCCTGCTAATAAATCCATTCTTCATACCCCATCCTGACAGTTCCCTTTCCAGCAAGGCTCCCAGGGCTGGGATGTACAGTCTTTGACACTCCCAAATGTCCACTTGGAAGAAGCTTCTGCGCTGATGCTGCCAGCTCCTAATCTGGCAAAAGCCAACCCCAATTACAAAGGACAAGCAGCAGGAGCAGTCCCTGACACTGGTTGTTTTCAGCAGTGAAAATTATGGCCTGTTCTACCAGTGTTTGCCATGAAGGCTTTAGGCTATTTCTGGGGTCTCCTCACCACAGCTGAGGATGCTGAGAGTAGGCACAAGAAAAATAGAAAGCTCAGCAATGAGTATTTTTCACCATAAAAAGTTTTCTCCACCTGTCCCTACAGATGGCAAAACCTATCTGTGGACAACCAGATTTGGATGTTTTACCCTCAAACTGAAGTAATGCCACTCTGTCTCTCACAGCTGTGATTACTCCACACCCAGACACCATTCCTGGTTGGGACAAAATCTGTAGGGTCTGGTCAAAGCCACTTGCAAGGGAATAGAAAAAGCTCCACCAATTTCCACATGCTTTGGTTTCTGCACTGAAGGAGCACCAAAGCAACACCGGTTTCAACAACAGGTCAGCAATGTTGTGTGTGTTTATGTCAAAAAATCTCTTGTACCTTGGCACAGGCAGTTCTTAAGGGAATGCCACTTGTGACCAAGCTAATGATGCAAGAAGCAAAAGGAGCCACGTCTTAGAAATTATTTAAATTTCCAAGTGAAACACTTCTGCCTCTATCCCACCATCCTTCAAAATCTTCATTTTGCATCCAAAGTGAAATTTTTTGAAGCAACGTTACCCATTTGCAGCAAATAAAACGGAAAATTTTGTGAACAAAAGGTTGTAAGAAGCTACTTATAATCTGCTTAGATAAAGTATTCCCTCTTCAGCCTGATTTGCTTGGGAGAGGGAATTAGATGCTACAGAAGTTTTATGGATGAGGTATCTGTGACCAGCTCAGCTTGATTTATTTCCTATTGTCTTCGGGCTAATGAGGAGGAGGGTCAAGAACTGTTCCTATTGTCCTGTAGAGAAGCTCTACCCTAACAATAGATTTATGTATCTCCCTCATCCCCAAACCACCTAAAAATAAGATTATGTTTTGCTCATTAATCTCAACAAATTGTGTTCTGCTTTGGCCACGAAAACAAGAGCTATCGCTTTTATGGTGCTCAAGGAAAGTAAGGACACAAACACTCAAGGTCAATAAAATGCACTTTTTATTCTGTATCAATGAAAATATAGCCACATGTAAATAAAGACGTGTGGAAAAAAAAAATCAACATTGATCCTCCCTGAAGAAGTACAGTTCATTGTGCTAAAACCCATTTTCCTTTGGGTTAGAAACAGTTGTCTGCCAATGCTTTAAAGTGACCCACGTTTTCCTTGTTGTTGAATTTTAGCAAACAGAAAAGTGCAACAAGAAGCCTGCTACAGATAAACCAATTTCGACCGACCGCACACGGCAGCGTCCCAGAGTGACAGGAGAGTCACGAGTGACGGAGGCGTTCGCACGCGTTCCTCCCGGGCAGTCACACGGAGCGTCCACTCTGTACAACCTGATGTGTGATTCTCAGTAGAAGGACGGTCCTTCCGTGATGTAGTTTGTGATTGCTTTGCAGATTTCAGATATGGTAGCAGAGGTGCGTTCCTTTCATAGCTGTTCGGTTTCGAATGCTTTATTTTTAAATTTTTTTTTTCTCTAGGTTTTTATAAGCTTCCTGCTGTCAAAATACAGTTCTCAATTGCTTTTGTAGAAATAATCCTGAAAGGCAGAGGCATTTAAAATCCTCCCAAATCCTCAGTATATTAACAACAGCAAAAAAGATAGCTGGGCTGTTCAAAAATATTGTCAGGAGCATGAATGTCATTTGCATTGGCTAGTGTACAAAGAGCAGCAAGTAGTAACAAAAGAAACATCACCCGAGCAATAACCCTTTCCCCCAATTTCTTCCTCAAAAAAAGAAAGAGTTTTCTCAAAATACTTCTCCTCCCCACAGTCCAGTGTCTGTGAATCACATACATTCAAAAGCCACAGTTACTCTGCAGATCGGGTTTTCCAACGTGAGCTTTTAAAACCAGTTGTTTTGCCCAGCTTCTCCATGAGGGTTGTACAAACACGATTATACCAGATGGTGCTTTTTCAGCTAATGGGACACCCTGAAACTTGAACTCAAAAAATAAGGACCTCAGGGTAAAAAAACTTAAAAAAAAAAGGGAAGATTTAAAGCTCATTATGCTTTGAAAGTCCTGCTAATGTTAGTGGAAAGATTCCCACAAACCAGGGATTAGCCCCTGTTAGGTGCTCAAGGGTGGAGAGATGCCAGAGCACAACCATGGGGAGGGGAGTGCTGGGCTGGTGATACAAGGAAAGAAAAAAAATGCCCATTGGCATTTCAGCAGAGAAAAAAAAGAAAGACATAGAAGGCAGGTTATGCCGAGGCTGGGTGCTCAGCACAGCCCCATGGGTACCTTGTGAGGGCAGGCTGGTTTTTTAGGTTCAGCATCTCTGTGCAGGCTTGTACAGCAGCTCCTGCTCAGTTTAGTTTTCAGTTGTCATTTTGGGTGAGGGGGAAGCCTAAGGGAAAAAAAAACCCTAGAAAAACAGTACAATGTTTTGACTGTAATGAGGTCCCCTGTAATGACAATTCATTAAAAAATAATCTCCCCCTGACACTAATTGTGGGAATTCTGTGAGTATGCTTCTACCAGGATACTTCTGCAGACACCACTGCAAAGCTGAGCGTGCACAGACATGGGCAAGATCATGCCCACCCCTTGTCCCTCTTTTGTCCCAGTATAAATTCCCTAGATTTTTCCTCATTTAGGAGCCCAAGATGACCGGTTGCCTTAAATGTGTGGGAACTCATAAAGCACATCAAAGGGGACGGCAGGGGAGGAATCCTAAAACCCATGCCAAAGCTCCTGTATCCCTCCCAGAGCCAGGACTTCAGCCTTCAAAGCCTGGTCTGGGGTAGGGTAACACTTCATGAACCCCACACAGGCTGCTCCTTCCCTGCTCTGCTCTGCCCCAGGTGTGGGTGGAGATGAGGAGACACCAACAGGACTCAGAAGCTGAGCACATCTGCCCACACCTGGATCAGCAATGCTCAGAGGGAGGGCTGCGTGGCAGGATTCAGTCTCACAGCACCTGGTGCTCAGCCTCTTGTCTTTGTCATCGTCTCTCTCTGTGGTAGCAATAATAGCTTTATTTTTAACTGTGCTTCTCCCCAGGGAGAGTTTGCACAGCTTATGTACATATCTGGCTTGTGCAAGGATATTCTAGACAGGCATGAATTTTGAGCAGTTACTCTGGATGGAAATTACTGACAGTTCAGACACCAGGAATGTGTCTTTTGGATTCAAATACGTGTTAATTAAAAAGTGCCCTTTCCCTGATTGGTTCAGCTGATTTTTATGGCAATTCACCTTGCTGTCCCACTCTTCAAACACATCCTCTACATTTCTGCATTCAGCATGCAGCATTTAGTAGGGCATGAAATCTTGGACCCATTTGCATTAGACAAGGGCCTGAAATTAAAATTCTAATACCCACAGTTCTCAGTTTTGAGAAAGCTCAGCCCACGCTGGGACTCAGTGTCCTGGTCCCTCTGCAAGAATTGGGTTAGAGTTAGAGAAATTAATGGAAAGATTTCCACCGACCTTAGTAAGAATATTTACACAAGATTCTTGAAGCTTGAAAATATTTACCTCCAAAACAGAGAACACAATTTAGAAGATCTGCTGAGACCACTTTACTGAACCACTCAGTCACTGGCTGGTATTTAAGCAGGACATTAAAAAATCAGTGCTCGCTACCATTCTTATTAGCATATTATTTCTTCTGAACTCAAATAGCAAAACAGATCATTATCTCATTAAATCTGCTGATGCAACATTACTTAATCAATCTCCCCATTTCTACAATTTGCTAGGCTAATGATCTAGGCAAGAAAACAAGGGACGAAGGAAGGAGAGAGAAAGAGAAAAGACATAAACAAACAAATAAGGAAGGGAAACACTGCATTTCATTGTGAAAAATATCCTGCTTCGTATTATGTAGCCTTCAAAACACAGAAATTAACTCAAGAAACGCAGCTACACCTGCACATAAAAGCCCAGCCAAGTCTGTGTGAATAAGAACAGTCAATAGGTATGTAAGGTTTATGAAGCATATCATGTCCTAATTCATGTGAGAATGGTTGGCAGTACTAATGGGATTTTGTTACATAAACTGTGCTGATAAGGCATTGGAGCTTCAAACAGTTAGCAAGAGTATTTTTATGGCTGGCATGTTTTCCAGACAAAATATGGTGACCCTTTACCTCTGCTGCAGCCCCAAAAGCTGCAGCTTTGTTGCAGTGTCCCACGTCCCTTACAGGGCCACAGATGTCTCAGAGGGCAAATAATCGACAATCAGTGACAAGCAAGGGGGGGAACGAACCTGCCCCAGGAGAAATGCTGCAGTACCAGCTTTAGGAGCACCTCCGAATCCCTGTGAAACCAGAGGCAGGGGGAGGCTGACACTGAGGTCAGCTGTGAAATGTGCCGACAGCAGTGAAATAGTGCCAACTATTACATTTGAGAAAACACGGTTTGTGTGCAAGTTTTCTGGGAAAGCTCATTAGCCAGTTCCACCCTCCACAGGAACAAGCCACACAGCTCCCCTTGTCTGAGTGCAGGGATTTTATTGGGACAGCTGAAAGGTACATTTACAGACCTGCTTTGCACTTCAACACTAATGAGCTTTTCCACTGGTATCAATAAATTCTCCTGCTCACATGTCTAGCATTCCTTTGGCATGCACTGCCAGATAAATCCTTTATTGTCTTTCTGGTAGCTTGCTCAATTCCCACCAGGAAGATTTTTAAAACCCAAATCCTGCCTTATTGCTGGCTACTGCCTCTCCCACCCGATAAATTCAATTTACCACTTGATAGAATTAGGCAGTTGGTGGCCCTCAGCCTTGCCTTAAATAGAAAAGAGATGTGGCTGGGAATCTACAGACCATCAATAGGCAGTAGGAGGAAGGTGCCATTGCATCCTTGCACCCATAATCCTTTCCTAGAAGTCCCATTGTGGGAGGACCCTGCAGAATAAAACCCCTTCTGTGATTGGTTTCGGGAGAAGGATGTCCATACTGACCTACTGATGACCCCAAAGGGATGAGCTCTGAACATCCACTGAGGGCAATGGGGTTGTTGGTATTCAAAAGCTGGGTTTAAACTACTAGTTTAGGTGACATTTCAGCTCTGTAATTTTAAGGTACAACCTGACTGGGCTTGTTTGTAGTGCCAGGACTCCTAATTATACCTAAAATAAAAATTTAAAAAGAAGCTGTTGCCAAACAGCATTTGATGATTCGAGTGAAGAAGGCAGTAATTAATCCTGCGGGGACAACAGAGGACTAATTAGAAGCAGAGCAGAAATTTTATTTTCCTTTAGAAAAAAAATGCCGTTTTCCATGAGAGCTCAGATAAGACACCCAATTTACAAACTGAACTGTGACCTCCAACTAATGGTCCTGGCAGCAACCTTGGACGCAAGAGAATTCCCAATTATCAGTCAGAAAATGCTTTTTGTTTTTTCTTTTTCTAGGAAAACGAAGTGGTGACAGATAAAAGAGGTGGAACATCTCAGGAAATTCTACTGAAAACAAGTCCAGGACAGGAAAAGTGCCCACATGCCTTGACATAGGACACATGGAGATGCTGAGCAGAGCCCTGGGTCTGGCTGAGGTAATACAGAGACCTTTTGCTATCACTGCACGGCACTGGTTCAAATTGCTGCTGGGGCTGAAGTTCACCCGAAGTGTAATTGGAGCAGGAAGCCAGAGGGACTGGTCACACACGTGGAGAAGCTGGGGTCTCACCTGAGTCCCCCTTCTCAAACTGGCTCATTAAAACCCACAAACACCCCAGTCCCTGCCATTCTATGGAACACTGTGCTGCTCAAGAGTGTACAAAAGGGCCACAAATGAAATAAAATATAATAAATAAAAAAAAAAAAAATAACAAACAAACAAACAAAAAAACCCCACAAAAAACCTAAGGTTTGTTTAATAAAATAATGCCCTGAGAATGACAGAAGGCTTGCCCTGTTATTCCTGTCTAATTTGGAGACTTGTTGCTAAGCCACAGATTGCAAAGGATTCTGTGAGTAGCCCTGTGAGCCACCAGAGAGATCGAGGAGGTTATAGAGTCTGGAAAAACATCTAATAATCTAATAGGGTTAGGTGTAAACCTTTGAGTGGGGCTAGAGGAGCAGGGAATAAGCCTGGCAGTGGGGCTTGGGCAGACCCTAGGAATGTGCACGGGACCCACGTATGTGCCCAGACCCTTCGGGCAAGCCCAGGCCTTTTCATCAGTGGTGCCCACACACTGACTCTGAGAGGAGCAGGCTGAATCCAGAGCGATGAGAACCCAGAGGGATGAGAATCACCTCCAGACCCAGCCACTAATGAGAAACCTACACATTTCCTACAGCCTTGGATGTCCATGTCTGTCAGGGCAGCGCTGAAAAACAGCTCAGATGCTATTGATATTTTGATGGCATTTTCAGACACTGCAATCACCTTTCACTGGACTGGGGAGGAGGCTGTAAGAGGGTGTGGGAGTTGTTGATGTATCCATATCGGCCCACTGCTTCCAGAAACTGCATAGTCACCGAGACATTATTCTCAGTGTTTGGCACCAAGTGTGGATTTTAGCTGATGCCCGACGAAAGGCCTAATTTATTTATATGCCATAGTTTTAGAATGTGCCAGATTTCTCTGCTGTCTGTTTGATGAGTATTGGCTCTCACAGCTATTATCTTGAAAACTGGCAACGTGTTCCACAGCATGGTATTTAAACTGAAAAGCAGAAAAAAATAGGACCTAACTAAGAACCTTCACATTTTACCTCCTGTTTGTGCTATTAAAATCTACAGAATCACCGAATGATAAAACAACATAACTTGGGACTTTTTGGAAATCACTTGGTCCAACCCTCTCTGTTCATAGCAGGGCCAGCTGCAAATACAGAGTCCATACATACTGAGTCCATATAACCATACGTACTACGTAATTTAGATACTATATGCCTCTTTCCAACAGGTTTTTGGGACACTGAAGAGCTTTGGCTCTCCTGAAGCCCACATTTTCCCCTTACAGCATATATTTGAGTATCCTCTAATGGCTTTTCCCTGTCCCTCAGCTGTCACCCCAGAAAAGTCTGCCAGCCTCATCCTTACGTACCACCTGAAGGAAGAGGAGCCTGCCAAATTCCAAATAAATAAATAATGAGGACACAAACAGCCACTACGCAGAGAGAAGTCAATACTGACTTCAGTGGAATGTTGTCACCATTTCTGGGCACTATTCTTGACAACTTTCTCCCCCTCTCCCCTCTCTCCTCCCACTGCAAGCACAGAGCCAGGGCCTGGGCCACCACCTCTGTCTGCCTTGGAAGCTCTTCAGTACAACATTTCCCTTTGCTGGATTTCCAAGCCTCGGCCTCTGTCCACTGCATGACACAGCTCAGTGGTAAAACTCCTACCATCCTAAGTAGCCCAGAGCAGCCAAAGATCCCAAATAGGTGGCAGTTCTTTCACTGCCCAAAAACTGACTGGTGGTGCCCCTCTGCGCCTCGGCATGGCACAGCACGATGAAGAGCACCTCAGCTGTTACACACCTGTGAAAATGAGGGTTCGTGGATCATCTGTCGTGGTATTGGGGTAAAAAGTTAAAAATCTGATCACCACAAGCCAAGAACTGAGCATCTGAGTGTATTTATGGAGATCTCATTAACAATTTAGGATGTGAACACTTTGTTTCTGGCTGCATGCTGAGACATTTCAGTGTTCCCCCTACTGTTAGTCACAACCACGGCAAAGTGCTTCTGTGCTGGCAAGATGGCAAGCAGGCCCTTTTAGAGACACCTTTTTAAACAAACCAGATCAGGCTGGGAGCATGAATCATGGGTTGGATTAACTTCATTTACCCTCTAGCAGCCTACAAATCAAGTGTCCAATCTGAAGTTACTACTCTGCAGTAAAGGATGGGAGACTTGCACCTCCAGAGCAGGATTTATCCCACCTGACTGAAACACCTGTCTGAGATGAGCCAGATCTGAATGCCCACTCCAAATGGCTGTGTATATATCCACATGGTGCGTCTCCACATCCTCTGCACACAGGCACAAATACACCGTGCTACTGCTCAGTCTGAACTGAATCTGCTCTGAACCACACAGCAGAAAGTCCTGTCACTGGAGTGGGGAGGGCTGAGCCCAACCTAGCACAAAATCCTTCTTAAAGGGCTTTTAATTAAGGCTAATTGATGCATTCATGGCGGACAGCCAGACACGGAGCTGGTGCACACCAGCAGTCTCAGACCGTGGCCAAGCAAGCTTGCATCTCCAAGAAGAAAATAACGAAGAAAAGCACTCATCTGCTCTATAGAAAACCGATAAAAAGGTTTTGTGAGAATATTGCCCCAGATTCCTGGTTCTACGTGCCATGCATCATGAGGCTGATTAATATAATACAATAAATAAATACAATTTATTCAGCATGGCCTGTTCAAGCTCTTTTCTAATGCTTCTGCCATTTGAGTATTCAAAATCAATATGTGCCTTCTTGTCCCACTGTGCACTACAAGGTCAATTTTCTGCCTGACGAAATGCATCCTCAGTAAGGACAATTTTAGTTTGTTTGTCATTTGTTAGATATCACAGCACTGATCTTTAAACAATATTCTTTATGTCAGTAAGAACATTCACTGCTTTTCTGCCAAAGAAATGTGGACTTTTTTGTCAATTTTAGCTCCATTCAGCACTTTGTTTTAAGAATGTATTTCATCTGGAAATGCACCCTAACATACTAAACCAAATAAAACACATAGAGATTGTGCTATCCATTTGTACCAAAAAAATTAAGAGATAGTTATAAAAAATATTCCCAGATGTAGAAATCTAGATGGATCAAACTTCTCCTCCTACAACCTATTAAGAGCAACGCCAACAAAATCCATTCAACCCTCCTCTGTAGGAAAATGGTATTTGAAAACTTAAAAAAAAAATAAAACAGGTACCACTTGGACGCCACCTCATTTAGGGAAAAAAATACTTATTTTAAGAAGCAATCTGTCCAATTCTGACATCCAAAAAGATAGGCTTGGGTTTTCTAAATGCCCAAAATCCAAGTAAAAAAGTGTCAATTTCTCACAATATATCCCTCTATGTCCTCACTCCCAAATTCCATATTAAACCTTTGACTTTTTTTTGTTTTCCCTTCCAGTTCAGACATCTTTTCCCCCAAAAAGCCTCTAAGCTATTTCATGAGCACAACATCTGTTTTCTGACCCATACAAATGATGACATCTGTGGAACAGCCTCAGTTACTTCCAGAGCAACTGCTCTCAGCTTTGCAAAGAGTACAACGTTATTTCTGCAGCTGCCAGTCCTCTGAAACTGTCTTGGGATTCAAAATACATATTAAAGTCCAATAAGATTATCAGATTCAACCTTCAGGTCACATCTGTGCAAGAGGGTTACTCTCCATGTGGTGGTAAATGAAGACTGAACTTGAGTCTAGCAATGAGCCCAAACTTTGGTGCCAGCAGCATCGAGCCCCTGTAGTTGTGCTGCTTCTGCAGAACAGGGAAAAGAAAAATGGAAATGGACAAAGCTTAAGTTTGTCACTTCCAGAATCAGCTCTGCTCTAACCCCCATGCCCTGGCAAAGACAGAAAAAAAAAAAAAAAAAGACTTACAATTACAAATTCAGAAGAACTGAATCCTCACTACAACAATTTGTTTTTTCCAGTAATTATCCTGAAGTGCTGTTCTATCTCTTATATGCAACATTACACAAAAAAAGCTACTGATAGTACTCTAGTTCATTTGCTTTGGAAAGCGTTTACTCCTCTGTACACATTTTCTGTACACGTTTTATTTCTTTTCCAAAGTCCAGAAAGATAAAATCCACTTGTGTGCAGGTAAAGAGCAGGGGAAGTGCTAAGGATGCTGTTCCCAGCATCCAGCAGGAACATCTGTACAGGTTTTGAGCTCCTCAAGGAAAGGAAAGGAAAGCATGCAGCCGAGAGCTCCCTCCATGTGGTGTGTCGCTGCTTGAGCACCGGCTCGGGTGGAAGTGACACCTTGGTGTCCTTATTGCACTTAATGACGACGAGTGGTTGCTTTCAGTCCAGCCTGAACTACAGGACTGTGACTCATGCTTTTTAACAGAGAAGGGATGCCCCAGTCACTCATCACATCATGCACAGCACGAGGGGACGGGAGACGCGAACCGCTGACAACTCCATGAAACATCATGTAATGCTCCCAACACAGATTTCGGAGGCAAAGTCCTTCAGAACTGCATCAGCCAGAGTCAGCTCTACAAACTGGGCCTCCCCCAGCACCCAGCCTGGGACAGCCCATCCGCAGGCTGCACTGACTGTGGCTGTGGGGCACCCATCACGCCACACCACTGCTTTCTGCAAAGTAGAAGCTCATTCCACTGAACTTGCAACGGACAGCGCTGGAATGTCAAAGCGGCACTAGAAACAGACCTGGAGACACTGCATTTGTTTCATGAACTTGGTATTTTACACTATTTAGCCACTACACATTTGAACCACTCAAGCTGCACTTGAAGTGCAGTAGACATTCTGGGCCCGCCCAAATGATTTTCAAGGTCAGACTAATCCTGTTAAACACATCCTCTCATTGTAAAGTGGCACAAAGTTACACCTGACTTGAAAGATAAACCTAAACAGAGATCCCTTTGCATACCATGCAGTTCTACCTAGAATTAATATCAGTTACAGAGAAAGAAAAGCAGTCTATCACAAAGGCAGAGGAATGCCATTAAGGCTACAGCTTTCTAACAAAGCCAACCCCCATTATCCTGCTGTTTTGCAGCATCACTTCATGGCAGGTTCATGCATTCCAGGAATTTTAACAAAGTCTGGCCCCCAGACGGAGCCTGTCTGACTCAGCTATTCACCAGGCAGCTGGGCAGCGGCCGTGTGTCTGTCTTAACCAGCAGACCAAGTCGGGCAAGAACATTCAACACTCGAAATCTTGGCACTTAAACTGTACCCACAAGGTCTGTGCAGACTCCTGCAGCAACCCTGCAACGCCATAACCCTCCCGATTCTTTCAGAGTCTCAGGGCGGGATTTATAACAGGACATGGGAGGTCCTGTTGTTCTGCAGGTGCAGGTTGTTCTTGCAGTCCAAACAATGGCTGCAGAGTCATGGATTTGCACTTGTGTCAGAATAGCAGCTGCAAAATACAGCAGAAAATTTTGACAGAGGCAACTGCAGCTGTGGAGAATCATAATGAGCAAGTGGTCTGATCACCAGGCTTTGGAAAGAGCTGTCCCTTACTGTGGCTTCTTATTATCTCTTTTCTTTTTTTTTTTTTTTTTAATTTTTGGTATCTCTAATTTCCTAAAGAAAGGGGCAGAAATAGGACAGAAAAAACTATCATCACCCAAAAAGCCTCCACGAGTTGACACAACAGAAGCAATGACTTCTTTGGCTTTCTTACAAGCTTTTGGAGGTTTATGAGTCTGGATTTCACAGCTGAAGATATGTTCACCCTAAGATGCAGATTCCTAGTTGCCACTACTGCACATAATGGTTTGTTTGGATTTTAGGGATTTTGTTCGTTTTTCAGGAAGTGATTTAGTTTAGTCTAGTTTACTAATGTTAAAAAATGGATCCAGTACTGGTGTGTGGTTAGAATGCTCACTAATTATAACCCTGTATTTGATAAACCCGATTCCTAGTGATGCCTTGTCGTACATACATGTTTTACTCCAGGCACTTTTGAAAACATGGGATCTTGATGCAGGAGGTCATTTACGTCAGAGGCAGGGAGAATCCTTCTCTGAAGGAGCTGCTGTGCTCTGCTGGGCTGGCCTCAAGCTACACCAGGTAACAGCTCTGAAGCTGCAATGGCAATTTCTGCTATGCATCTTGTGTACCTGGATTCAAACCAGTGCAAATGGAGAGGCAAAAACGCCCACCACACTCAGGGGCAGACCCAGGCAGAGTCCAAAAGCTCAGCTCCTAAGAGGAGCTCAAACAGGATCCAGTGCAAAGCCTGAGCTCTGCAAAGCCAGCAGTGCCTTGAGAGCGATGCTCCAGCCCGGGAGGTGGAGAGGGGGTCCAAGGCTGGAAGATGCCGATGGGAGTCAGCTAAAGGAGGGTCAGAGCCTCTGACACAGACCTGAGGGACTCAGTACGTGTGGGACCTTGCTGTGTGGGCACTGCAAGCCTGCTCTTGAAATGTGCCCCCTCTATGCCCTGAAACCTTCCACGAGCCCAAGGCACGAGCTGCACTCCAGGGAGGGCTCCATCTCCCCAGCACACCCACCACTCTCCCACCCACACATTATCACCCAGGCACCTTGGACTAAAGAGAATTTCATCCTGACCAGTTATTTTCTCTCTTTCTAAAGGCAGCTGCAGACTTATACATGTCCTCGTGAAAGAGTGTGGAGGGTGATTAACCACAGCCATTTAAGTTCAGGCTTTCAAACCTGCTCACGTGGTTCCCAAGAAGCTGGACTACGAGTGTTCTCTCCCTTGCTCAGACCTCGTGCAAAGTCCTTCTGCCAGGGGCAATAGGGGGAACAGTGGGAGAGCAACCTCTACCCTACAAAAATGGGACATGCTAATGAAGATACTGACAGAACCGGACACCACCACTGAGTGCTGCAAAGAGAATTTACATAATGTTATTAACAGTTCAGTAAAAATGGCATCAGTAAAACGAGGCTTTCAAGAAACAAGTTAGCCCCCCAAACACTCAGGGAGTACAACTGAGAGAGTTTCTGTTAGTTTCATTTTGTTACATAAATCACCATTATTATTCTTCTTATTGTTATTATTTCTTACTTACGATGTTAAAAGAGCAGGAGGATACTTGAAATAAAAGGCTGTGCATGCACAATACCCACACAAATAAATTCCAGTGATCCACCTTAGCACCAGGCACGGTGCCCTTCCCTGCCCACTGAGCTGAGCCCTCCCTTTAGGAGGAGTAGGGGAATTCATCACCAAATATACAGTATATTGTCATGGAATGATACCAGGAAACAATACTAACAGGAGTATGAACGTGTCCTTCACGTCATATTAATCTACTGTTTAACTCGGCAGAAAAGACAGTGAGGAAATAAAAGCTCAATTCACCCAGCCTGAGATCAAAACTGTCATGGCAATATTGGCAGGTTAGACCCTGATTCTTTAAATAGTACATTGCCTTTGTTAAACAAAAGTCATTCTTTTATTACATAATAGAGATTATAAATAAATGTAAAGTGTGCATGCAGTCAACTGCATATTATACAAGCTATATCTATGTTAATAATTGCTTTCTTTGGCAGGCCAGAATCCAGCTGGACATGCAATATTTACATATCAAAATCCTTGGTGTGTTCAAGTCATATTGGATGCAAGTGAAAATATATATGTATATATATTTACCGTATACACACACATATATATATGTATAAAGGTATATATACACCTCTGCATATATACTGTATACATATATACACATAGGTATATGCTAGAAGTGGATTTCATCTTTTTCAGATTCAGGTGATGCAGGCCTTGAAACACTAAAAATATCCTGACAGGGTATCTGGGCGGGGGACTGGGGTGATAAATGAGACTTGGGGGAAGAGAGCTGGGATACGTTCTTTTCAGACAATATTTTTAGAATTTCTGCCACCTGCTTCTCAAGGGCAGCCATCCTACTGCTTAGCAGCTGGATATCTTCTTTGAGTTCGTGCTTGACTTCCTGCAGCGTGGTTTGCAAGGCCTGCTCAGGAATGGGGTAGAAAGGACACCTAGCATCCGCCTGGATGGGGCTGTGCTCCAGGGGGCTGCGAGTCTCACCAGCTTTATCCAAGCGAAGGTCACTTTTTGTTATTCCACTGTCACAAGAGTCTGTTTTCCTCAGTGGGTTTTTATTTACACCGTTCTCTGAGTCATTGGACTTGGGGTCGTCGGACAGTAACCCCATGGACTCAGCCTTTGTGACGTTGTTCCAGTCCTCCTTCTTCTCCTCGTGGGTCCCCATCGTGTTCTTCAGCCGAAGCCACCCTTTCCCGTTCCCGTTTTTCATCCGCATGGGGCTGTTCACTTTGAGGCATTTCTGGTCTCCGTTTCCGTTCGGCTTGAGCTCCATCGCATCGCGGTTGTTCTGCTTCACGGCCTCGCTGGTTTTCATGTACGCCAGGGTGGTCTGGATGGGGGTGATTTGGGACACGGTGACCACGCTGGTGCCCGTGATGGAGGCCCCGTTCTGCACGCTCCTGCTTTCCACCTGCAGCTGGTTCCGCTCCGGGTCGATGTGGGTCGAGCCTTGATTGCGCATCTCCTTTTGCTGCTTGAATTTCTGGAAGAGTTTCCGCACAGGGTGGTCCACAGGGATGCTCAGCGTCACCTCGTTCTTCTGGCGCAGGCGCTCCTCTTCCTCCTTCTTGACATCGCTGATCTTCCGGAAGATGATCTGTGGGGGACAGATCCACAAGAGAGTCAGGACCCAAAGGACATCACATACAAATATTAATTTGAGATGGGCAAACAGACTTGAGAACAGTCATGTTTCTCTTAATTCTTAATTCTGATTCTTCCTTTCCAGCTTAATCTTTTGTAGTGAATTCAAACAGAGCTGATCAAGACATAGTAACTTCAAGATTAGCCACTACAGATACGGTACATACATAGACACACACACACTTTCTTGAAAGTATACATTAGAAGTGGGTTTCACCTTTCTTCTTGACGCAGAAGATACTACTACTCGAAGAACAAAAAATATCCTGACACCAACGGAAGGAAACTGAACAAAGAGAAGAAAGCAACCGACAAAGAACCCAAATACTGTGATGCCAACCTACCCATTACTCACACTTATACCTGCTCTGTCACTATCTTTAGTACAGATCAAAAGGAAACAGCAATTCAGCAGAGACTACACAGCTGTAAGATTAATTCAATGTACATACCCTTCCAGAGGCTGGAAAATCCCAGTGTACTCAATATTTCTTAGTTTTGCTGTTAGGGTTAGGGTTTTGTAGGAGTGGCTGGAGGGTGCAGTTAGGCTCCCCGTGGGCCACATGTGTGACTTCACACACTTTGGAAGTGTTTATTGCACAGTTAGAATGTCTAATATGAGTAGGTGAACAGGGAGCACCACAGAGAAGCAGAGTACCAGGGCTGTGTGGTTATAATACCCAGCAATATCCACCATCTCATCATGCCATGCTACGCCATTTAATGCTGAGTTATTTCACCCTGCAACATGTCTCAGGATGCTACAGAAAAAGGAATCTGAGCTTCAGGCTGGGGGAGGATCCAGAGAGAAAAACCTTTTTGTTGATTTTCTGCATGTTACTCACATGATTTTTTTTTTTTTTTAGGTTCACCCAGCTTTCTTGAATGTGGCACTGAGGCAGGATAGGGAAACTGGTTCTCTGTTTGACAACACTGTGAAAAACAGCCTATGGTTAAATACAAATATGGACTGTGAAGGGATAGTGTGGTAAGAAAAGAAAAACAAAGCCCTTGAAATACACAAATAAAACCCTGTGTCAGTCAGCTGTAGGTTTTGAAATATCAACTTGAGTATCCATATTTTAGTATCTATTTACTTTCAAGTTTCACATCTTTAGAAGTCATCAGAGAAGTGCCACAATGGCTACAGATCCTTCACTGCATGAATCTGGGATGAGCTGGACTTCAAAGCTTCATTAGAGAGCTTTCAAATGCAGCAGATACATCCTTGCCTGCTGCTGAAAGATGCAGCTGCTTATAATAATTTGGTTAACTTGCTTATTAGAAGCCCAGTTAAAAAATATAAACAAAATTAAGGGACAACCAAGGAAGTTACTTTCATCTGACTTCTCTGACCTAGATGCAATGACACATTCCCTTGTTGGGAGGCTCCCCTTCATTAGCAGCTGTCCTCATGGAGCTACTCTCAGGCCACCGGGGAGAGCAAATCACAGCAAGAGAAGTTGCCCTTGATTCAAAACTGAGTGATTACATTTAATTGAAGCCACGCCCTCTAAAGGCAGATTTGGAAGGTGGGTTGTGTGTGATGTTTTGTTTGTGCCCCTCTTTCCCTGGAGGGCAGCGCAGCACCTCTGGCAGAAGATGCAACAGTGAAAGCAACCAGCTGCAAGGATGTGTCCCCAAGGGGTGTCTCAGGGGACATGGCTGGTTCCTCTGCTGGTGTCCCTGTTTGGCTGTGCTGCTCTGCCTTGTGCTGAGTCCCTGAAAACATCTGCAGTGGGGAAAAATATCCTCTACCCAGTGCTTTAAAAGGCTATGTAGTGACAGGACAAGGGGGAATGGCTTCAAAATGAGAGGAGATTTAGACTGGACGCTAGGAAGAAATTATTTACTGAGGGTGCTGAGGCACTGGCAGAGGCTGCCCAGAGAAACCATGGATGCCCCATCCCTGGCAGTGTTCCAGGCCAGTTTGGATGGGGCTCTGAGCAACCTGGTCTGGTGGAAGACGTCCCTGCCTATGGCAGAGGGTTGGAACTGGACGATCTTTGAGGTCCCTTCCAACCCAAACCATTCTATGTTTCCATGACTCCCCTGCTTTCTGGCCATGAATCTGCTTCACAGCTTGAGCACCCTGCCCTCCTGCAGCCAGCCTGTGCCTGGCAGCTGCTGTCCAGAGGCAGCAGGGGATGCTGGAAGGGAGGCAGCTGCCAGCAGCCTGGCACGGGCCCACGGTGCTTCCCGGGCCAGGGCAGCACTGGATGTGCCACTGGGAAAGGCACGAGGTAACTCTGACAACTTCTGTCCTGCCGCATGTTTATAAAGACCAGAATGGCAACAACAAAGACCACAGCAGCAGTTTCAGATTCCTCTCCAGAAGCTTGCACTTCACTGAAAACTACCCTCACCTCTTTTTTTCCCCCCAGTCCAATCTGGGTTCTTTTGTCCCTTTCTAGACTCACTTCAAACCCTCTCCAGACAGAGGTTATCTCCCTGCACAGAATGTAATTTCCAGTGACTGCTGCTGCTGAATTTGGCAGAAGAAAAGCCAAAACCTCTCTAATCTGACACCACCTGTACTTCATAGTCCTGAAGTGGGTCCTTATGAAAGCCGGGAAGCGTCTACGGAGCTTTCTGCCCTAGAACCACTTGGCCAGGTGACACTGAGAGACATGAGGCTCTGAGCCCAAGCACCGCTGTGACTCAGAACAGAGCAAACACTTTGGGGAAAGCTGAAAGGGATGGGGGGCCAAGGTGGCAAAGGCCATCAGATACACAGTGCAAAACTGCTCTGGCTGTGTGAGTCCAAGGACCCGCTAACCACTCACAGCCATGAGCTTCACCCCCAGTTTATGCCCATGCAGTGGAGAAGACACACACCCAAAGCCCTGCTGTCACCTCCTCAGAACATGTTCTTGCAGCTTCTTGCAGGACACAGCTGACAGAGCTCTTCAATAAATTATTTCCCTTTTCCCCTCTTGGGACAGAACGTGCTACAGCCTGGAATGGTTATGGGCCTGCTTTGAAGAAGCAGGTCTGCCAAACGCTGAATTAATGCAGAAAATGCCCAGGGACTCGGAAATCCAGGGGTTAGCTGAGAGAGGAGAATACAGGACTGATCTACCTCAGTGGAGCCCTATTTCCAATGGAGCAAAGGTGGGCTGATGCACAGCCCCAGGCCAACTCTCCCCTTGGCTTTCTCACATAACCTGTGTGTGTTCATAGCCGTTTGCTATTTTCTTTTTCACTCTGAAATGCATAACCAAGCAGATCCTCATGCCCCAACTGACTCAGTGGGATGATGTCACTTTGGATGGAGACTGAGATCTTGGTCCTCACTATCCCACTGAGCTACTCTGCCTTCAGGAGGAAATCATTTCACCCCATGGAGAACTTTCCCCTCTTCTTTCCCCTCAGCCAAGGAAAGTGTATCCCTAGCACAGCAGGGATCTAGTTTTGGTCAGGAGTACTTGAGATCAGTAGAATATATGCAAGTAAAAGAAAAGAAAGATCTTACACAGACAAAGAACTGAGGAAAAAAACAAGATGTGAATTATAGCACTAACAGAGCAATAGTTATTTTTCATTACCAAATTTTTCCATATTAGGAGATTTTTCATGTGGCTGGATTTAATCCACTTCCACAGTGGTTTAAACTAAGCCAGAATAGTTAAAATGTGTCTACATTTACAAATGTTTACATGGAGACTTAATTCTTTTAATGTCCAATAACTATCACCAGCTTTATAAATAAGAACAGAAAAACACCTCATACAATCTGACATTTCTCCACAAATTGGTCGTGTATTATTTTGAAATCTTAAATTGGATGAGCTATTTCATTTGTCCCTGACCCTTTTCAGAGAAGTTACACATAGGCCTGTTCAAATGTTATGTCCCAGGAACAGACACAAGTTTCAAAAG
This sequence comes from Mystacornis crossleyi, assembly GCA_013400655.1. NCBI lineage: Eukaryota > Metazoa > Chordata > Aves > Passeriformes > Timaliidae > Mystacornis > Mystacornis crossleyi. The sequence goes on from VYZQ01060547.1 coordinate 193,572, forward strand.
AGTTAATCAGAAGAAGCTGAATTAAGTGTCTATGCAGTTTATCTCAAGGAGTAAAGAGCCACACTCCTGTCTCAAGTTCCAAATTCACTAATGTGACAGACACTAGGTGTAGAACTTCATTTCCTTTATGGATCAGATTGTGAAAGAATGTTCCATGTGACACAAATTTTGTCCCGTGGGAACAGGTTCCTGTTTTTCTTTCAGTGTATTTATTTTGGAAAGAAGGGGAAACAGAGGTGACAATAATTACTGAACTGGCAAGGATGAAGCAGAAGTTAACTGATAGCCAGCCATGGGGACTGAAATACTCGAGTTATTTACGAGGCAGGCACAGAGGAGACAACAGCAATTTGAGATTCTCCATCTGATCTCAACCTCAGCATCCTTTCCCTCCCTTTCATACCAAGAGGCAACTCATGGTATTGTGAACTCCATCCCTTACAAAGGGGGACCTTACCAAAGGTGCTGGCAATGGACATGTCACTGCTGGAGCAGCTCCTGTGAGGTGCCAGCTCATATAACCAGCCTCAAAGCCAAGTGCAGATGAGGGAAACAGCAGTGAGGAGTCAGGGAGCCATCTCAAGGCTGAGACACACACGCTGTGGCCTTTTCAGGTGCTTTGAAATGCATCCCTTGTCTGCTGTCTTATTTCGTATCAGTGCTGTGAAAATCATCCGTCCATGACCTTGCTCCACACAGGAGACCCACACAAAGATCCCTTAATAAGTAACTCCAAGGCAGGTACGGGAAGGGATTAAAGAACTGGTGAAAGTCTTGAAGAATTACAGTAAGTTCATAGAAAGTGGCAGGTGTTTGACCAGAGATCATCCTGTCCTGTGCCTGAACATCCCATGCTGCTGTTACTGGCATTCAATGTGTGCCTGCTCTTCTCCACAGAAACCCACAGAAAGGGACAGCGATGCATCCAAAGGCCACACAGTTGTCATGGTGATAGATGCAGCATCTGAGAGGGAGGGAGGGAAGGAGGGGGGGAGAGAGGGAGAGAGAGAGAGGGAGAGAGAGGGAGAGAGAGAGAGAGGGAGAAAAGGAGGGAGGGAGGGAGGGAGGGAGAGCCGCACAAAGCCACCAAAAAGCAACGATTTTCACAGTGTGAAGACCCTGTCCTGGGAGAATCTGTTTGATCCAGCTCACTGGACATTTCTGCAGCAGAAACACAACATTCAGTCCCCACAGCTACGTCCACTCAGTAACCCACAGTCACTCTTGTTAAAGTACGGACCAGGCTGATGTCAGTGCTGGTCACCTCTCAGAAGTTTGTTCCAGGGATAAGTATCTTGTCTGCATCAATATCCTGTAGAAGCCCCATCTCCCTTGCACCTGATTGTTCACAACCCGATATATTTGCTCAGATCCCTGTATTTTTGTTCCTATTTAACACAGCAACACCTTAGAAGGCATCTGAGGTCAGTGAGATAAGAATCATAGAATCACAGAATCGTTAAGGTTGGAATCAAGATCACCAAGCCCGAACCAGGTTAATAAATTTGAAGGAATATAGGGCTCTTTTTAACCTGGACCCATCTGACAGCACAGATCCAGAGCTGTACTTGAAAACACTGCAGATGGAGCAAGTGGGATGAGTGGACAAAGTGAGTTGGAGCTTTCCAAGTGATGGAGGCAGGATCTCAGGGAAATGCACCCTTGGAGCACACTGCAGAGCTGGCAGCTGGTTTGCAGTTGGCTGAGACCCACCCAGAGGCTCCTTCACCAGCTTTCACATCCCACCAGAAGGATTCGAACTGGTCCACCTCCTCCAGGAATGTCTAATTCCCATAAAAATGGGGAATTAGAGTGTCCTCACAAGGTGTGTTGGTCTTGGCACCTTTTCATATAGACTTTTTTTTTTTTTGGTGAATGTGAGAGCTGCCTTCCCTTGCCTTCTCGGCCTGAAATGACACGAGCTTAGCTGAAGCTGGCAAATGGATTTTAAAGTTTTGGGTGATATAACCAATATCCAAAACCGCAATAACACAGATCTCATTTCCTTCGGAAATAATGCTACAAGGCTGTACAAAAGAAATTTCTGTAAAGACATCTGCAAAAAATACTATTAATTTTCACATCTTGGAGCGCACTGTACAAAAGTAATTTACATTTTTGTCATGCTAATGTGGAAGGAGGATTTGTGTCAGATCCAGGACTTAGACACAGGATACCCCAGTGCAGACGAGTGTACTATTTCCTTCTCCTGAAAATACATAGTACATAAATACATTTCCTGCTCCATGAAATACACCCACTTTCCAGAGCACAGACACTTGGAACAGGGCTCACCTACAAAGCCTCTGTCTGCATCTGAACTCACCCTCCAGGAGCCCTGCACAGCGGAGGGAGGAAGAAAAGAGCACTTGGAAGGTGTGAGTCATTTCACCTGCAGCTGGATGCTAAAGCAGGTCAGACAAGCTGTACCCTGAGATGCCTGTTTGTCTCCTGTGTCTGTACAAGGAGCTCCGGGCCTGTGTGCAGACATCCTCCACGGATGGTGGGGATGGAGGATTCAAATCCCTACCTCTGGCAGTGCAAATGTCAGGTTGTGGTGCACATCCTGTTAAAAGCCTCCTGTAAAGTTTTTCTCTGTGTATGTGTGAGTGTTCTGCACCCTTCATCTGATGTTATTTTTATTTCCCCCCCAGCACGTTGCAGTATTGCCAGTTCCCGGCTGGGATGAATTCCCCACAGCCTCAGGGCCCAGCCAGTCCTTACAGACAAACATTATTATTTTAAAAGCTGCAGAGGGAGGACAAGCCACGACTGCCCAGGAGACCCTGCCAGACTGGGTCTCTCAGTGAGAGCTTGTGGAAAACCAGATGTTTTTGCCTGCACGGAGCAACTGGATGAACCACAAGCAGGGAAGGGAAGGCCACCCCTTCTCCCCCTTGTTCTCACTGTGCTTCCCAGGCAAAATTGCAGCAGGGGAACGGAGCTGCCCCAGCCCCTAGGAAACTGGAGACCACCTAAGATGTGTCTGTTCCCGTACACTCACCCTTCTGCACTGCAAATCTCATCCCACTCCCAGATGTTGTAGGATGGATCCTGCTCGGATTACTCCCACCACTGGCACTAAGCACTGTCAAACCCAGCGAACCCTTCCCAGGCCACTGCTCCGGTGGGCTCAGATGGGTCTAGGATGTTTCATCCCTCAGTCCTTGAGGACTGGTCCCCTCTAGGAGCCTTTAGCTGTCAAAACAGGGCATGTCTGGGATCCTCTTTTCTGATACTCTGAAAACCAGGCCAGTCAAGCCCAATTCCTAATGAACAACGCTTGGTGAAAAGGCTTGCTCCAAAATCAAAGTGTTTTTAAAACCTAGGCAAGTCCAGGAGAACATGACTCAATACTTGATGTTAAAATGCTTTTAAATCTTACTTTTCAGATTCTTTTTTCAAAAACCTCCCAGGACATTACCAATACCTGATGCTAAAATGCTACTAAATCTTATTTTTCAGATGTTATCTTAAAAAAAACCCCAAAAAACTTCCATGATGTTAAAAAACCTTTCTTTTGATTTATGTGAATTAAAATGCGAGTTAAAAAAGTTAAACTATGAAAGACTGGACAGAAATGGATGAATAGGAAATGATCCCACAAAAGCCTTTAGGCTGCTTCCCCTAATTTGCTCCTGCAAATCTCCATAAACTCTTAGCTCACTTTATTAATCTGCACTCCAAGGATGCAGTGTAGATGGTTTGAAATGATGGCTTTATTGTTCTTCTGCTCTGTACACTCCTCAGATAGCTTCACTTTGATGTGAAACTCAGCCTCAAAAACAAACTGCTCTAACGACTCTTTTAATTGCTCTCCAGTAAATTCCCCTTAATCCTCCTGTCCCAGGAACTGTTTTGTGTTAAACCACTGCTCCATCTGCGCGTGAGAAAGGAATCGCTGTCCTTGGCTGTGCAGTGAAAATGACTGACTGCTGAGCAATTAGCTAATCTCCAGGATAGGGATGTTTCACTAAACAGTCTTTCATGCTGGATTTTGGAGGAAAAGGAGATTTCTGTAGGTTAGTCTTCTGTCTGCTTGAAAGAAATAGGAAGTAATAGCCTTTCTGCAAATTTCCATTGATCCTGACTTCACAGACACGGTAGCATGCTACAACAAAAGCTTCCTACCAAGCACATTTTAATTTTGCTTTGGAGAAACTGTATTCACATACATTCTTCCTCAGCAACTATAGAATTGACTTGTAAAAGATGTGAAGATTTCCAATCCAAGTAACAAAGTGATGTCGCTTCAAGAAAATGAGAATTATTTCCATGATATTGAAAAAGCCCTTTTAAGGGATATTTGATAGCATTTTATGTGCAAGGAAGAGGTTCATTCTTTTATGATGACTTAATATAAGATCTTTGTCCCCCAAGTTGCTCATCTAAAGAAAAATCAGGACATGTAATGAGGGAGAGACCCTTCAGAAGAGCACAACAACAGCCAATAACTGATTTCCAAAGTCCAGAAATTCCATCATCTCTTTACTGCTTGCCCTGTGGTTTAGAAATTGATTACTGTAGGTCAAATTTTAATCTGGTTCCATTTCGTGTTCGCAATCAATTCTCACAGCACCTGAGTACTCTTGCAGAGAGACATCTGTGCACGCTGGCAGCCAATTAGGCTGATCTGCATTTGTGAAAAAGCATGAATATTAAGAAGAAGGTGGATGAGAGTTTGACCCATCTACTTCATACTTGGTATGGATCTGAGGTCATCCTGATTTCATTTAAAATATGTCTGGATGGAAGAAGGAAGAGAAGAGAAGCGGGCAGAGATCCAAGTCTCATTTGTCACATCCCCGGAGCATCGTGGCCAAACACACAGAGCACCAGGCTGGGATTCACAGGGATGGATTATCCTGCTGGTCTGACCTTCAGCCAAGTGGGAAGTCCTGTACAAATCACTCTGTCTCTTCATGTCTCCATCTCCCCCAGTGTAAGAGAGGATACTAACACTGCCCTCACTTCCCCAATTAACTGGAAATCCCTCTATCACTGCTAACTATTTACAACTGAGAGACTAAAACCCATGGCTGACAGCAGAGAGAGGTCACTGTGCTGGCCTATTGCCAAAACTGAGGCAGTTCATTAAAAAACAGTCATTAAAAAGATACACATAGGTGTTCTCAGGGTTTTGGCTCAAGATCAAGGACCCAAGGCACTGCTGCCCTAAGACGTTTAGGGCAGTACACGATGGATGTACAGTGCTACATGAAGTCCTGTCCCCATCCCCTGAGACATCAATCCCCTGACTGATTATAGGTACTGACACCTACTGACACCTGCTCTGCAAGGAAGGATCAGTCAGATCACTCAGCTAGAGCGCTGGACACCGATTCTCCAAATGCTGTGATTACATGTTCACCCAAGCGTGGGCTGAGCTAAGGAGCCAGATTTCCAAAAGAAATGCCAAAACCTTTTCCTCCCTTGGCACAATTATACAGATTTACACCAACCACAAGAGCATTATCTGAGAGCAGCTCAGTCTCCTGAATCAGGAGCTCTTCTGCTCTTTCAGCCATCCAGGCCTGAGCACCTCCTACCCAGAGATGTCTCCAACTTTTCATATCTCAGGGGAACACAACTCAAGGATTTCCTGTGGCTGCAGGTTCAGCTGTTGTCTGTGATGTCTGCTGGCCTCTGTTTGTCTGCCTGGAAAAGGATGCTGAAGAAGTGCACTAAGCACCTTTGGAAGTGGGAAGCTTTGCCACCGTTTTTAAATGAGACTCTGGAATTGGAACTGATCACTAATTTTTGCTGCTTTTTCCCTCACTGTTTTCTGTTTTCTGTGCTGTAACCAAACAGCAGATGCTTTAGCATGCTGCAGAGCAGCCAAATTCAGAATGATTTCTCCAATACTATCCAAGTGAGCAAAATGCACCTTCCATGTACAAAATTATTTCAATCGATAAAAAAGGCTACTTTACTTATGAATTTATGGTGGTTTTCAACCAGGGTCTCTTGCTGCTTGGCCCTGTTTAGGGTCAGTCTGCTGCAGAGTGAAGTACTGATCTGTGTGGTCTCAGAAGAACTGTAGCCACGGTCCAAACACACACAGTCCCTCTTGGGCTCCTGTCACAACCGGGAGCACAGAAGCCCAGCTTTAGCCTCCTAATTCCTTTTCAGGACTGTAAATCCTACACTGACTCAATAAAAACGCTAAATTAGACCACCGAGCTGAAATAATACATTGAATCAGAGTCTAATTTGTTTTCTGTATGTAACACAGAGTTGGTTAAACATGGGGAAATAGAGCAGAGAACAACTGCTGCAGTGTAACTGTTACTGAGCACTGTCTCCTGGGGACCCCTGTTCCCTCTCACTGGTTAGGTTTAGCCACTTTGGGATTTAAACTCACGCCCTCCTTCACTCCTTAACAATTCTCCCACGTAAACAAATCTAACCTGGACTGGTCACTTGGTGGGCAAGCCAACTACTTGCAGATGTGCTCCTGATGGAGAGTATCACATATTCATCTCTCCTTCCCCGTTCTCTTTTCTTCTTTGTGGATGTGGATTATTAGAGAGAAAAGGGCAAGGGAGGTATTTCTCCTATTTCTTCGGCTGGCATTAAGGCAGAGAGAAGAGCAGATTTCTCTTGCTGGGATTTCTTTCTTTTTCCATATTGCAGATGTTTCTCTGTATAGCACGGAAATTCTGCAAGAAGGGAAGCTGAGGTACTTACAGACGAGGAAGAGGAGCCCTGCAGATGGCTAAAAATCCAAGTCCACTAGACCCACGATCTTTCACTGAACGTGGTGGAGAATCCCAGCAAAGACAGCCTCCACCCACGCCAACCAGACCATGACTTTCAGAGAACCCCACTGATGCAGAGATGGTGACATGTGGCACCACGTGGTGCGCTATGACCACACTGTCACCACCAATCCCACCAGCACATCACCACTGGGTACCCCAGGGCTCAAGAGCTGAAGGGAGCTTCCCACTGCCTCCCAGCCCAGCTGAGGGGTGCTGTGCTCACTGCCAGACAGTGCCCCCTTCCACGGGAAGTTTCCAACTCGATCAGCCAGGCTGGGTCTTTGCAAACTTATATTGATTGGCCGCTGGATCAATATCTGCTATTGGCACTGGCCTAATGAAATGTCAGTCAGCAGCACTGCCAATTGATCTACGCTCATCTACGCTACAGATGAGTTACTGTTTCTGCATTTTACCAGAGATGATTAAAAGAAGAAAACAGCCTTCAGTTCTCCCAGGATCTCCTAAGGGGGATACGCTCCTGGGCAGGGATAGACAAACACAGTTCAAAGCCTCCAGATGACAGCAGGATGGTTTGAGCTCGGGGCGGACTGCAGAAACAGGGAAAAAGTGCCAAAACACTTTACAAGCTGCTCTTCAGCCTGATTTAACTTGGAGCAGAAAATCAATCATCGATAATAATATGCAGCACTAATCCACCACTCACTCCCCTCTCCCTGTATTGGAGGAAGTCAGATTTACGTAGCTGCCACTTGTGCCAGAGGCCAACACTAGGGCACAGAGAGGTCATGCATCACTTGCCCAGGGTCACTGAGCTGTTCAGTGGATGTGCTGGGGGGATGGAACCAAGGTTTCCAGCCCAGAGCCCCTATAGTAGGAAAATCCATAATGCAAAAAGATTAAAACATATAAATATATTTATTAGAAGTAAAAGAAAATTATTAATATAGTAAGAACCTTTCTTTTCACCACTGTCCTGTCTGGCATGTAGAGTTCTGGATTTGAAATAATTGAAAGGGTTCAGCTTTAATTGCAGTTAATTGCTGAAATTAAATCCAGACCAGAACGATTTACTGCTGCTCAGGTTTGTGTTGGGAGAGGGAGCAGAACTCTTTCTGTTTATTAGTGAGTCTTCTCTGTTTATTTAGTGACAATTTTCAGAAGGTCGTGATTTTATTCCAAAGAAAAATATCAAAATCCTCATGTTTGGCTTTGGACCAGCCCTGCTTATGACAGACCCAGAGTTCCTGCACATCCCCAGCACAAAGCCACAGAGAACATAGGCACAGAGGATTTGCAGAATTCGTGTAGAGGATTTGCAGAATTCGTGTTTTTGCCTCTTACTGCTTTTTGCCTGAAGACTAAATGGTCTCACTAAATGCCTAAGAGAGTCTCTCCATTTACAAAGTAATACATCAGCAAAAGAACTGTAAATTGTTCCCCAAATGTACTACTCTCTCCTGTCTGCTTTAAGTGGAAATTTAAATTAATTGGAATCATTATGGCTCTCTTTTTTAACTTAAATATTACTGTACCAGACTATAAAGTGCCTGAAATTTAATCTGAAGTCTTCAGACCTGAAAAAGCATTTTGCAACTGAAAGATTTTTGATTTTTTTCCAACTATATCCACTGGTCCAGTAAAAAATAACACCCGTTGCTATCAGCCTTGCTTCTGACATTGAGAACATTCTACCTGGCTTTCAGAAACCTTGGTTTTATATGGAATGTGCCACCAGCTACTCTGCTCACTTCATCACTTTCAAGGTTTTGTTAATCCACTGAAAAGCTTTTATAGCAGGAGCTTCAATTAAAACAATGCACTTCCATTGCCATGTGATGTAGAACACTCTCAGTTTTGTTTGGAGGCGGTAAGTCAGAAATGAAGAAATAATCTTAAAAATCCCAATGGAAGGGACAACAAGCAGCCTCTGTACACAGAAGAGCCAAGACACCACCTTCTATTACAAAACAGGCAGGTAAAACATGCTGCTCACTCAGTGTCAGATATTCCTCACCTGAATCAGGGCTAAAAACAGAGACCAGTTTAGTGGAGAGCCACCGACTCCAGACTCAAGCTAACTCAAAAACATTCCAGTATTCCTGAGTGGAGCAGATTTAGACTGGTGGATGGGCAGTCATTTGTTTCTTTCCCATTTACATCTAGATCCCACTCAAGGACCTGATCTTTTGGGGCTAAAAGTGAGGGCCTGCCTATGTCACACCACATGGAAGGGCACCAGGACTCCTCTTGTCCCACAGCAGTGTCCCCCTGTAGAAAGGCAGGATCCAAGAGGATGGAGCCAGGCTCTTCTCAGTGGTGCCAAGCAGGAGAAAATGGGCAGAAACTGATGCACTGGAGTTCCACCTGAACGTGAGGAAGAACTTCCTTACTGTGCAGTGACTGAGCACTGGAACAGGTTGCAAAGAGAGGGTGTGGGGTCTCCCTCACTGGAAACATTACAGAACCATCTGGACACAATCCTGTGCCCTGTGCTCTGGGATGGCCCTGCTCGAGCAGGGACGTGGGACCAGATGATCCACTGAGGTCCCTTCCAACCTGACCCATCCTGGGATTCCGGGATTCTCTGATGAGGCTGCTTTCAGAACTGCTCTCATCTGTCTGTTTTCAAGCCCAAAGCTCACGCTGCACCATGGTTCTGCGCACAGCCAGCCAACCGTGCCAAAGTTACCTCAGTTATTCTTTTTCCTATACAGCCTATTGCCATAGCAGAGAAGACTGAACCTGTCTGGACCAAAGTCAGGACACTTCTGCCAGTGCTCATTCCCTTTCTACAGACTTTTTGGATGAAACCCAAGCTCAAATGACCACTGACCATATCCTCGTGCCTACCTTATCCATGGGATGCCCCGCAAATGAAGCCACAGGGATGCTGCCAGGAAGAATGAGCTGGGGCAATTCAGCAACTCCCATCTCTGCTTCTCAACTCAGAGACACAGCACAAAATCCACTGGCAGGGTGACTTGGCAATTCTTTTAATTTGAAATCAAAACTTGTAAAGAATTAACACCTCTGAAAGACAGGGTCAGCCCACTGCCCAATAGATGTGAAATAACTCAGTTAAACCATTGGGAAACCCAAATTTGACAAGCAAAGAAGACCAAAAGGTTATTTAAACTTTTAGTATCTACTTCATTTTACTATAGGAAGCTTGGTGAAATAACCTTAAAAAGTATCCCTGGGATTCTTCAAGTGAAACATCTCACCCAGCAAG